>JALPQI010020994.1:0-18784 GCA_025490895.1 Thaumatotibia leucotreta
CTCCGTTTAATCTTGAGTTCCGATCTAGGCCCTTTAGTACTTTAGGTAGGTATTTGTAGCTTACATAATTGTAGCAAAATTTAAATATTTTAATATGTTTTTCGGTTACCGCGAGGATTACTCATGAATCGGATCACCCGCAGACCACGAACCCTGTAAAGTGTTCGAAACGTCGGAATGATGTTAAAATTAGTTAATATACGCGAGTTTATCCGTTTTCATAGTTTTATTTCTTAAATATTTTAATTGATGAAATTATTGAGCATGATTAATGAACACTTTAAGACAATTAATGAGGATGAGTATGAGATTTATGGCAGTCTAAAATGTCTAGATGTCTAGTCATAACATAACTGCGGAATTGTTTATGGCCAAAATCAAACGTCAATTAAGTTGGAACGTAAAATTTTATAGCTGAAAACAGCTATCGATAATTCGATGGTTAATCCAAAATGAAAAACAGTCTACAAACGGACAAATAAGTATCCTTGTCTTACATAAAACGAAAACAACTCAACAATATCTAAATTTAAGATTCACTAAAAGTAATTAAAAACATTGCGTTGATACTCACATAGCACATTGATCTATAGTGAGTTTAGTTATAAAAATTGTTTTGGATAAACTATTTTTATGAAACTTGAAATGAAAATTAAATATCATAATCTAATAAACCGGTCAAAATCAAACGGTAATAGCTAATGAAAGAGATTAATGTTAAAGCCAGAAATGTAAAAAGGTACTGGATTTATCGATAGCTGAAAATATCTATAAATATTTACGTTCCAACTTTATTTTTGCCATGAGAAATTCCGCCCTCTAAACATAAACAAAGGTAAATTTTTGAGGAAAACACAACATGTTAATGTTAGAACAACGGTTCGAAACAAATGAACGTCAAGGTGCGGTCAAAGGGCAGGTAGCAAAACAGCCGGGTGAATGACTCGCAATAGACGGCTGATTTGTGAAGACACGTGAGTATGCCAAGTGCGGGCCCTTTGGAGTGAATGTGAAGGTCTTTGGTACTTCTCTAGTTTTCACGGTCATGGGCATTTTTTTCCATGTTGCCCGCCTCATTTTTTTGTAACGTAGGTATTTTTTATATGATTTCTACACAGAATCGAGAACTTTTTCGTTCATAATAGAAGAAAAAAATTGTCCCATAATTTACGTATATTTTTCGAATTTTCCATTCCGTTACCGGCATACAAAAATGCAAAACGGAATGGAAAAAATCTTTCGAAAATTTTCTCCTGTCTTCGTGATTCTCGTGAAGCCGATGTCTTAGGTATGTACCTATTACACAACATTTTGACTTTATACATATAACTAGTGTCAAAGTTAAAATTCGGTTGATTTAAGTGACCTCACTAGGACTCAGAAGGCTATCAAGATCGAAAGAGCTTGCGATTCTGAGTGGAAATCAAAATCATATTAAAAGTGTCAAATCCAAAAAGAGTAGTGAGGACAACTTTGGAAAAAATGGCTGCATATTTAAATGAGTACCGCTTTTTCATGGGTAGTGGGATAAATGGGAGACTAAGAAGAGGTAGCAACTTCATATTATAGCTTATAGGCTTAAGGTGGATTTAGACCAAACGAGCGAAGGCTCATTCTATCATAGCACAGTGGGGACATTGTGGGGGACAGTGTGGGGACACTACGAAATTCGTCCGTTACACAAAACGTGATTCGTCGAAATTCGTTGATTTCGTAGAGTGAGGGATAAAATGAGCATTCGCTTGTTTGGTTGAAATCCACTTTTATGATGGGACCGCGACTAATCTTTTGTCGTCGTTGCCATCACATTCTAACAAGTATGCAAGTGCAAAAGCTGCCCTGCCTACGAAGCTGGAGGTTCCTGGTTCGAATCCCGGCGAGGGCATTATTTGTGTATTTATTTATCACAAATATTTGTTCCTTGGTCATGGCTGTCTATGTATTTAAGTATATATATGTATCTATCTATCTATTATATATATCGTCGCCTGGTACCCACATCACAAGCCTTTATTGAGCTTACTGTGGGACTAGGTCGATTTGTGTAAAGATGTCCAAAAATATTTATTAATTTATGATTATCTTACATAACTGCGTAATTAGTTACAAGACGTAAGTGAAACTAATAAAAGCGTGTTAAAAAAAAAGCAAAACGTTTTTTTTTTTCAGAGATAACGAGAAGTTAAATTATTTAATTTAAATTTAAGGTTGAAATTTCAGAGGGTAACACTTTAGTAAACTAGTTAACTTTATACATTAATATATTAGTATATAAGCTGGGGAATTCCAAATTGTGTGAGCAAATTAATGAATTACGAAAGTTTGAAATGTTTGAATCCAAGTAGCACTTAATGAAACTTGGGCCCACCGTTTTAGTAGCTAGTTTTATAATAATAATAAATTATCCCCTCATTCAAAAGCATCACTTACTATTATTTTATACAAGATTGATGATGGGCAGCAGCGTCAGCATAGTGGACACATTACTGCGATCGCCAATGGGTGAATATCTGAGCGTTTCTATCGCCTAATTTTGGTGGCATTGTTTTGCCTGAAGTTTTTAAACGTCTCAATGTTATACTTCGTCTTTTTTATAAGGTACCGCGCCTCCTTAAAATAAAAAATAGTAGCACATGGTAAAGAATATAAACTTTGGCAAAACTGATACCAGAAAAATTAGGCGGTTGAAACGCTCAGATATTTACCCCAATCCGCTTGTCCAGTGTGGCAATTATGGGCATTTACCTCCTAATGCCTCTACACGCATAGTTAATAGGAGAGGCCTACGTCCAGCAGTCAGTGGACTGAGATAGGCTGATGATGTGATGTTAACCCCTCATTTTAATAAATTCGTTGTCACCGCGATTTGGGCTCTACTTTTCACTTACGATCAGATGAGTGGAAACACTTTGTTGTGACAAAATAAAAAAAACAAAATTTTTAACTAGCAATCTATCTCTTCCTCAATCGTCACCAATAAAAATATATCCAACGATCTAAAAGTCAAATAAAGTTGATAGCCCATAAACCATTACAGTTTGTTCGGAAAATTATAGCACGTGGGATGTACGGGCTAGCATTGCTGCTACATGCCATCAATATCCGCACAACTTTACGGGAGAATTTTCTTTATGGTCTCATTAAAAAATGAAGCCGACTCAATCGAGTCGATGTGTTTCCGATTGACGTCTTTCCATTTGAATAATTGATTGCTTTCTTTGTTCGTGGAAACCTGAAGACACTTTGTTATTTATTGCTCTTGTTAGATACATACGACATTTACAATTAGTTTATTTAAATATACGTAGATTGTAAATGGGGCCCAAAATTTTGAACCAGTTGTAACCAGTTAATTGTCTTTCTCTGTATCTGGATGAATCAACTTTTTTCTGTCTGTTATTGCCATGGTTACGGTCGCCTGAGTCACGCTGGTTTTATGCATAATTATGCTACTTAATTTATGCAAACATGCATATAGTCCATGTTTGTAGATGGCCCATCAAGGAAAGGGTCTATTAACACCAGAAAAATACATGTTTGCATAGTTTAATTAAGTATCATAATTATGCATAAAACCAGCGTGACTCAGGCGACCCTAACCATGGTAATAACAGACCAAAAAAACTTGATATATCCATCTGCGCTTATACAGGATGTAAGTCGAATACGGGCGAAACACTAAACGGGGGTTAGTTTAGGACATAATAAGTACGTTTAGATTACTTTTACTTCAAATTAGACCAACAAAATTATCCGTACGAAATAGTTTGGCGCGCAATGTAGAGCAACACACTTAAGTTAAATGCTCGTTGACAGCTAATTTCAAAAGCAAAGGATGTCACTGTCATAATCAATATTAAAGCCGCGTTTTCACTTAGTGTTCTGAGCGAGCATTCGTTCGTTCTTGGGCAGACGAAAACAGGATTTCACGTAGCAAAATGTTCAAAATCAAAATCAAAATCAAAATCATTTATTTGTACAACATAGGTATGTACGTATATACGTACAGGTCTCATATACACAAATTTTTGTACCACTATGCTGTGCCTATAAGGCGTACAATTTTATTTATGGACTGTGCCTGCATGCTGTACACAGTTACCATTATTATCAATCCAACAGAAACTCGCTAACACTATAATACGCTTTATCCACTAAAAATTTAAATAAATTACTTTTGAAACGAATAATGTCATCTGTATTTCTAAGTTCATTCGAAATTTTATTAAAAATTTTAGGTGCCATTCCAAAAATACTTTTCCTTAATAATGCAGTTTTGGCAGGTAAGGTATTTATTTTCGTTCTGTGACGTATACTTTTAAACTGACTAAATAAGTGTGAATTGCATTTAACAAAAACGACAATTTCAAAAATATATAGACAAGGTAAAGTTAAAATCCCTAAATGTTTGAAATATGGTTTACAAGATTCAGATTGCTGGATGCCACATAGTGATCGAATACATCTCTTTTGTGCTTTAAATGCAACTTCTCTGTCAACAGAATTAGCCCAGAATATAATACCATACCTTAGTGTCGATGTCACATAAGCTTGGTATGCTGTTAAAACAACTGACTCATTTACAATTTTCCTTAAATTATAAAGAACAAATGAAAATGTATGCAATTTCTTACATATAATGTCAATTTGGTTTCTCCATGTCAGCTTATGATCTACACTTATACCTAAAAATTTTGTCACATCTGTTTCCTCAATTTTTTGACCATTATAAGAGATATTTAGATTGAATCCATCAGTTCGTCTTTGCTTAAATGTCATCAATTTCGTTTTATCCAGATTAATGTTCAAATTATTATTAATTAACCAATATATTACGGTTTCTAATGTGTGAGATATTTCCTGTACATAAGTTTCTGGATCCTTGCAAGGGAAAACTATAGTGCTATCATCAGCGAAAAGAATCATTGGATATTCGATGGCCCGAGGTAAATCGTTAATATATATTAAAAATAATAAGGGTCCTAAGACACTTCCCTGGGGAACGCCATAATGAATTTTGCTAATGTTTGAAGAATAAGTGACTTCCGTTTTCGTCTTCACGCATAATCTACTTATTTGTGTTAATTGTTTTCTATTATCTAAATAAGAACTAATTAGATTATGTACATTACCTCTTACTCCATATTTATACAATTTGTCTAATAATATTCTGTGGTCTACAAAATCGAAGGCTTTCGACATATCCATATAAAGAGCTGCTACCGGAACACGCTTGTCAACATTATCCATAATAACACGCAAGAGGTCAAAAATTGCCATATTAATGGACTTCCCTTTACGAAATCCCATTTGTTCATTTGCAAATAAGTTATGCGCTTCAAAGAAACCATAGTACATTGAATTATAGATAACTTTTTCAATAATTTTAGAAAATATAGATAGTAATGCTACAGGTCTATAGTTGGCTAAATCCTCTTTATCACCTTTTTTAAAAAGCGGTTTTACTATACCTATTTTTAGTTTATCAGGAAATTGTCCCTTTTCTATACATAAATTAGCTATATGACTAATCAAAGGTGATATTATACAAGATACTGCTTTAACAACTTTTGTACTGATGCCATCGTAGCCTGTACTGTAACCGTTTTTCAAATATCTAATTATTATTTCAATGTCACGTGAATTTGTAGGATTAATAATATGTTCGTTCGTAAGCTAACGAACAAGTGAATGCTCGCTCAGAACACTAAGTGAAACGCGGCTTAACAAATGTTTGCGTTCAGAATTGCTTGGACGATTTATGAATGAATTCATTCATAAACTGTTCATGCAATTTTGAATACCTACATTGCCGCTCCGAAAATCTTAAAATCTGTAGGGTCATAATTTACCACTTTTTGAGTACCTATACCATGACTGTCTATCGTAAATAACTTGTTTTATTATTCCGTGGCTAACATTTTTCATTGCTTCTATTTGAATGTATTTGTACTGTATTATGTATGTATATGTATGTAAATGTATAGGTACTTACGTTCATTTTATTAACTTATGTAAGTTAGTGCAGTAGTATACTTTAATTATTGTGTTTCGTTATTTGTCTTTTGTTTTAGCATCACCTACTCTATATTTAAACTGTTTTTATTCCGCTGCCTTAAGGTTGTCTGGAAGAGGTCGCTTTTAGCGATAAGACCGCCCATTATAATACCTGTACTTGTAACACTGTATATCAGGGGCCTATTTCTCGAAAGCTTGTAACTTGTAGTACAAGTGGAAGTCCTTATCTAATTAATAGTGGTAAAAAGAGACTTCCACTTGTATTACAAGTTACAAGCTTTTGAGAAATGGGCCCCTGTTATTCTACTGTTATTATGGTATGCAATAAAGATTGTGATTAAGTGTAACTTAAAAAAACCTCGTAATTCATGATCGATTACACTAATGAATCCCATGACTGGATTTCTTAACTTATCGCCCGTATTAGATTTACTTACGGTAGACGTTTTAAAAAACACATTTCACATGCAATATTATATGAGATGTGCAAACGTACAATACAATACGTAAACGTATTGTAAACGTAATACGTAAACGTATTGTATTGTAAATATAACTACCCAAAAGCCAGAGCATTTTTGTAATCAACATTTGACTGTAATAAACTTACTCTCTTTACAATTTAATTGCTTTAAATTCCGGGAGCAAAGAGATTTAGTAATTAACTTTAAAACCCTCTAGAAAAGATCGCGGCACTTAAAATGCCTACAATAATAATACGGGCTTTTTGCGTGGAATGGATTTTTAGTAGTAGTTTCGCAACAATGATATATTATAAGGTGTAAGTACTAGTACCCGACGCTATGCCAATACTCGTCATTATAGTTTGTGTTGCCATGGATAAGATAAATTCAACTATTAGGGCGAGTGTCCATAACACTGGCTACATTTCCTCGCTAGATGGTAATGCCTAACCTCTGGCCAAGAAATGTGCCACCCCTATTTACTAGGGTCACCAGTTGCCTCAGACAGCCTTTTCCCCAAATCCTTAAAAAGTTTGAGGGCGCCCGGATCTCATGGCCCCAAAATTTCCATTTGAATCTTATATTTATAATTCATAGGAATGTTTCCATGAATCACTGTAGCGCATCCTAACTGGCATTGAAACTGCCGTAGACACGATTCTACATTGTTTTTAAACAAAGGGGAAAAATGACCGTTTGTAACTTTTAAGGGCCATTAATTTTTCTTTGTCTGCTCATTACAATGAGAATCGACTGATTAAGTTCACGGCACTAATTATGTTTCTTCGGAACTACAAATATAAGGTAGATTAAATATTGAGCTTGATGTTACCGGGGATATACAGTGTGTAAATCTAATACGGACTATAAATGAATTTTATTTATGATGTACCTAATTATGAAACCACAGTTTTTAAATATCCTCTATCTAAAAGTTGTTACAAATTAAATGTCGTAACACAAAAATTATGACGTTAAATTTTGTTTTCAAAAGGCCTTTAATTATGTACAATTTTTTTGCCGCCATACAGCCATCAGTAGACTTAGCACAGGATATCTTAGTGCGAGTAGAGTTATATGTCGCCGCGAGATAGACTATCTATCTCTCTTTTATTCATATAGATACTAAAAGATGGAAAATCTATCTCGCGGCAACATACTGACATACAAATCATGTGCTAAGCATTCAGTAGGCCTTGCCAAGATGCCATTAAGCAATAAAATACGAGCGATAAGTCACGTGACCATAATAATGTATGGAAATGATCACGTGACTTATCGTACGAATCTGCTATTCTCATACATTTATTACTTATTGCTTATCGTATACGATTGCAGAAAGGTGTCTTGGCTAAGCATGCAGATATTTCGGAGCGAGCAGGATGCTCATAAATATCTGAGCAGGGGCCTCTTTATCAAAAGCTTGTAACTTGTAATACAAATGGAAGTCTCTTTTTATCGTCATTAATTAGATAAAGACTTCCGCTTGTATTACAAGTTACAAGCTTTTGATAAGCAAGCCTCTATTCTCATGGCGTTAGCATTAACGTTGTTCAGATAATTTTGAGCGCCGTGGACGCTCCGATATATCCAGTGACTATACATGGCTTTGAACCCATGACCTATTGTCGGGATGCGAAGATGTCTATCAATCATCAGTAGAATTTAAAAAATGTAAATAAATATGGCTGACTTTCCATAAGCATCTGACATCTTTGACACATAACGCTACCCCAATATTACACGGTTCTATGACAAAAATGTATATGAACTCAAGGTTTAAGGTTTTAAGTTCGTAACAAAACCCAGTTTGTGTAATAAAAGTGCGTGATTATGGCATAATGCAAGTTTTTATGTTTGTTAATTTTTTTTCTTAGATTTTAATGACTAATGATATAGATATAGATACAGACAAAGCCTAGAAACCAGTACTCGTAAATTTATTTTTATTGCATTAAGTTGTACATTTTCCTTTTTTTTATGTCCAATGTCAACAACTTTGGTTTCCCGTCCGTGTGTCTACGCTAGACAATACAAGGTCATTGTGCATTCGGTGCTTCAAATAAGTATTATACCGTGTGTAAATGTAATAAGGGCGATAAATTCAACCAGGCATGGGATTCATTATTGTAATCATGGATTACAAAGTTTTTTTAAAGTTGGACCTAATTATGACCCCACAGAATTTTTTAAAGATTTTCGCAACAGCAATGTAGGTAAGAATATTTGTTGATATTGATATGGCAGTTATGTCATCTGCTTTTAAAATTAGCTGTCATTGGGCGTTTAACTTGAGTGTGTTGCTCTACATTGCGCGTCAAATTATTTCGTATGGATAATTTTGTTGCTCTAATTTTAAGTGAAAGTTATCTAAATGTACTTATTTTGTCCCAAACAAACACCCGCCGTTAAGAGCTTCGCCCGTATTAGACTTACACCCTGTATTTCTCTAAGTGCGCCAATGCGCGCAGGCGATGCGCGCTGTAGGTGCGTCATGAATGTCATGATGCTCATGGGCAGTAATGGATTATGAGCAGTATTGCGATTCAATTGATATAGGTAATTGAGGTACCGGGGCATGATAACTCACCTGAACCTTTGTCACTCACGTGTTCGAGTTTGAGTCATCCCTAATTTTTAGAAACGATTTAGGCCATTTTAGAGTAAGTACTAGCAATGTACAAGTTGCAGAACATTTTTTAAATTGCAGGAACTTACTCGAAAGATTCCGAGCAACATGAGAATTTAATAGTAAGTTCCCATTGAGAATGTTTCCATAAGAACGTATAAAAATGTGTCATAAATAATTATTTAAATCGCAAATAAAATAAGTCAAACAGGACAGTAAATATAGCTACGGTCTTGGCTTGATTCGATTATGTGTTAATTTTTTTTTTTTTTTATACCACGTCGGTGGCAAACAAGCATACGGCCCGCCTGATGGAAAGCAGTCACCGTAGCCTATGGGCGCTTGCAACCCCAGGGGTGTCACATGCGCGTTGCCGACCCAATAAGAACTTATACACTCCTCTTTTGAAGAACCCCATACTGTAGTCCAACGGGAAAACCTCGGCAGGGAGCTCATTCCACAGACGGACCGTCCGCGGGAGGAAGTTCCTCTGAAACCGCACGGTGCGCGACCATTTAGGTTGCAAGGTGTGAGGATGAGCGCCCAGTCGGTGGCGAGCGGTGCGATGATGAAAAGTGGACGTTGGCATCATGTCGAACAGTTCTTCACAGCACAACCCATTGTACAGACGATAGAACACACATAAGGAGGCGAAGTCTCTCCTTAGACTTAAGGGTTCAATACCGCCTGTGAGTCTGGGATCGTCGACTATTCGGACAGCTCGTCTCTGAACCGAGTCAAAGGGTGCAAGCTGATATACAGGTGCTCCTGCCCAGAGGTGACAGCAATACTCCATATGGGGTCTGACTTGCGACTTATATAACAGAAGTCTTTGCCCCGGAGTAAAGTATCCCCTCGCTTTATTGAGCACCCCGAGCTTTTTGGATGCCAGCGTAGCTTTTCCCTCTAGGTGACATCGGAATTGGACGTCGTTGGAAATGTCGACTCCGAGGATCCCAATACTCCCTGACATGGTAAGAGCTGTGTCTTGGAACTTTGGAGCCACAGTAAATGGGGTTTTTTTTAGCGGTAAACGCGCAAACTTGTGTCTTTGTGGGGTTGAACCTGACTAGGTTATCCCGACCCCATAACGAGACTCTAGATAAAGTGTTCTCGATGTCAGACACAAGTTTTCCGGTACTTTCCAGTACCACAGAGCGAGGGATATTAGCATGGCCTGTGTAAAAAGTATCCCCAGTACTGTCATCCGCATAGCAATGGAGGTCGCCGATAGACAACATGTCATTGATATGCAGAAGGAACAGCGTTGGGGATAGCACAGAGCCTTGCGGGACGCCAGCGTTTATGTCCATGCTATCAGAGCAGCTACCGTCTACGTCGTCGTAATTTATTTTCCCGAGAACATTCTCTATGGAAGTTTCGCAATTACCTACTTAGTTTTGTGAAAATACATTTTTAGAATCCTTTTCTGGTCACAGGTGTGTTGAAAAACATTGTGTGTACGGGCGGGTACAAGAATTATGAACTCGTGTGAAGTAAAACCTGCGCCTTCTGCTTGGGCTTTACTTTCACACTTGTTCACAATTCTTATTTACCGCCCTTAATACACAATGTACTATTGTACCGCGCTAAGGGCCTGCTTTACCGGGACAAAATATGTATATCTGCCAGATAATTGTAAGCTGTGAAAAGGGATTAAATTTATCCGACGAGCTTCGGCTCGTTGGATTAGGCTTAATGAGTTAGAAATGAAATGTTTAAAGAAAGCACAATTTTGCGAAATATTTTTTTGACAGTAGCAACCCTTTTTTTTTGTTTTTTTTTTTCGTGGGGAAATGCGTTACGCATACCACCCGGGCGCGGGGGACGGACTCGGGTGGTTATGTGGGACTCCCAGGCCTCCCAGCGCTAATGAGGCCCTGGTCTACCCACTAAAACCCCACGGTCTGCCGCCAAGACGGTTTAAGGCGAGGTCACGGGTACGCCTGAGCACACTTCCGCGACCTCGCAGCGGCTGTCCAGGGCTCTGGACCCATCTTCGGAAGGAAAATCCCTCCTTCCCTCCTCCTCGTTGCGCGCGACGCATGGCCCACACACTGCTTACTCAGGGACCCTTGTGTAGACGGCAGGCGCCCCCGAGCCTGCCGTCCACAGGTACCCTTAAGGGGGAAGTCGGCGGTCGTATGCCAACCGCCGCCGCCCCACGCGCTTGCGGCGCATTGGCTGGGAGGCCGGATCTTCCTCCCTGCTGCGCTCCGCTGCCTCCTTCTGCGACATCACATCCTCGCAAAAGGAGGTAATTGCCTTCCATGACCTCTCACCTTGGAGCATTGCTTCCACCACAGCTGCCAGGGAGAGGTCGGTACCCACCTCGGCCACAAGTGCGGCACGCTATTCCGCCCACGCCGGGCATACTGCCAGCGTGTGTAACGCCTTACAGTAGCAACCCTAAGGCAACGTACCTATACCTCTTAAATGTAACAAAGAGTGAATGCGTCAGACCGCACATAAAACACACAATGATAATGACCAACACCTGGGTCAGAGGTCGCTTCGCTATAAATCTGGCGCAATTCTATGCTAATGCCGAAACTTCCCGCTCTGACGTAGTTTCTAAATTATTTCTCCCTGGAGAAAAATGCTACAAACGCCAACGGAATGACCATTGGTGACTCTTATTCCTATGCGCGTTAAGTACACAAATGTTCAGTTGAAGACTGGCGTAGTTTGTATGAGACATGTGCCCTTTTTATACGGGTTACATAGTTGTACCCGGGCAGACATTTATGAGCAATTTCACACAGTCATGAAAGCGTGAGGCTGTGTCTACGTCCCTTAGGATGCGTGATTTTTTTCTATTTAGCATTTCTAGGATTATTATTATGTTTCCGTCGGTAACTGAGGCGGTTGACTGATTAAAACACTGGTTGATTTGTATAACAATATTAATGAATGGTTCCTGTAATAATAGTACATTGTGCATCAAGGGAGGTAAGTACGGAATTACTAACGAGAGTGTTAGAAGCCCGACGCCGTAGGCGGAGGGCTTTTAATGACTCTAGTTAGTATTCCGCTTACCGCCCGTGATGTATACAATGTTTTTCATCACACTTGCGAACAAAAAAATAAGTTTTAAGACAAAATATGATTCTATGACGTACTGACATTTCCATTACTCCCTAGGGAATTTCACTTTTCTATTACTCCCTCTATGCATGCAAGCAATGGCGCGCTTAGACAGCAAGTGTGATGAAAAAGTACTTACCTATGTAGTAAATACTCTGAAAATTGGGTGTTTTATTTAGGAATTGAGGTAAACGCTATATATTATTGTGAAAAAACTAATTTAAAGATAAATAAAAACTCGGGTAATATCGACTAAATCGAGTCTGGGTTGAAAAATCTGATAGCGACATAGTTGAGGTTACTAAAATTATTGGGATCCTTTTTCACTCTGTGAATAGATTTCAGCAATAAGCATATAAATTAGAAATATTTAAACCACGACTTATTTTTTTTTATAAAAAAGACAAGTTAAAGATGTAAAGTTGTAATAAAAAGTTATAAAAAGAAAGTAAAGTTGCGAATAGAATATAGTAGAAAACTTAAAAAAATATATATTTTGTTAAACTCCAATCGACGCAAACAACTTGTCATAAAATAATGAACCACTAATAAAGAATATGAAACATGCAACCATGCTTATCGTAAAATTCGAAATCTTTGCAAGTATCGGTAACGTTAGGTTTCACTCGATACGTAAAGCAATGCGAATCGAGTAAAACCTAACGTATATTTACTTTCCAACACATGGTACACTACAGCTACATACATTGGAATCGACGTTATTTCATAAGTTTTATTTGCCTCCAATTTCTGGTTCAGTTTGTGCGATCGTATAATAAAAGAATTGGCTATGTAAAGTTTTCTGATGTATAAATATTATATTTTTCCTTCATAGCCGTCGTCTTAAGGTTCATGAAAATGCGACCCTTTTATTGTGTTTGTGGCATTTTTGAGCTGGCGTTGGACGTCCATGTTATATGTATACGGTGCTCGCGAGCATTGCGTAAGATTTTAACTATGCATTGTAGACATCAAAATAAACAAAAAATATTATGAGACCTAATGTCAAATACCACATTAAATACTCTAAATATGCTCAGGAATTCAGCATTAAAATCTTTCGGAATGGTCACGAGCACCGTGTATATGGTCGCAGCGAAGCCTGCTCTGTGCTGTGATTTGAGACGTGTTATTGATACTGTATGTGTATGAGGTTTTAAAATAATAATCGACGGTAGAAAGGCTAATTGGCTTAAGCGACACTTTGGGCGATATTGAGTTATTTATATCATCGGAATCGGCAGATTTTTCTCCGTCGATTGAGCTCGGTTTCATAGCGATCAGACGATTTTGATGGCGGTTAACACTTCTGAAATTTGGTACAGCGTTAAAAAAATCAAGGCATGAAGCAACACAAAAAATTGCATTTTTGAATGAAACGTGACTTGACCCACAAACATGTTTGGTTGGTTCCCGCTTAAGCGGTATTTACTTTCCCAACTTTGCCATTCGTTTTGATTTGAACCTTTTGGCTTTACTCCATCACACACGAGCATAGTCGTTTAAGTCAATTGAACTTTAACAAAAAAGTGCCACCATAGGCGTTTGAAGCATTTAGCCTCCATTTAAAATAAAAGAAGCATGTCGCTTGAACCATTTAGCTCTTCCCAATTTTTTAGGGCATGAGTCGTTTCAACCAAATACGTAAAACTCTAAACCATAAAATGTATGTTACTTAAGCATTTTGAACCTCTTTTTATAGATGAGAATGTCGGTTGAAATAGAATATTTGTTTGACCTGTGTCATTTAAATCCTTATAATAAAATCATAATGCATCATATCAGTGTAGCTTAAATCATCAAAAATTTCTATGAGAAACTTTTGACTCGGCGGTACAATCACACTGTTGCCGCCGTCGGTGCTTTTTGAGCCACTCGCCTATAACTACCGCCGCCCCCCGCGCGGGCGCGTCAATCACTTGTAGTCTGTGCCAGTAGGCGCATGTGCCGTAGTGATTTGTGTGTGATACTGAAATCGTGTATTTCACATTATGAAATAATTTAATTATTTTCATTGTTATTTCTTGATTATTTAATAATAATTAAAGTTTAAGTCTAAATACTTACTTATGTATTTCTGCCGCTTATATTGTAAATAAAAACTGACTACAGATATAATAAAAATTAAGATTAAAAAAAGTAACGTAACTATCAAGCGTAGTAATAAATTAATTAAAGATGTTAGGCAAAAAGAGCATTTTTTTCAATAAAAGCGACAGAAAGGTTATTGCGGATGAAACGCGGTTGTAATCAATATCCGCAATTTTTCTAAGACTGATTCTGCCACATAACTATCTAATTATGTTATTAGGAGCAAATATTTTTCTTTATATATGTAGCAATAAAAATTGAGAAAAACGATTTTCATTCATTTTGTTTTCTTTAGACCTGCAGAGTAATTATACCTTTGTCTCTAAATATCCGAGCTTCAACCACCATGTTTAATCATATTCATATAATTCCTGAGATTTAAGCAATCCGTTTTTCAACGAGTGTGTGTCATTAAGTCAATTAGAATCGCCACTTATTTCCATTAAAGAATCGCTTAAACTGTTTAGCCTTACCCCGTTGTATAGTAAAAATAGCGCTTAGCTCATTTAGCCTTCTTTTAAAAAAAGTGCACTTGTACACTACAGTCATTTGACTTGCCTCCGGCGGCAGACGCTGTTGGTATTTGAACCAATTAGCCTTTCTCTCATTTTTAGCAGATTTGTCTTAAGCGACCTTTATTTCGATACATAATAAACTAATTTTATAAAGGTAGGAACCAAAGTATGCGCCTTTATATCTTGAATATTTGATGGCAGTTGCGTTACAATATACCTGTTACTTTTTTTGTAGCGATTTTTTTTCTAAAAAATAAAACTTTAAACGGCTCTCCTGTAAAGTTCATAAAATGTCGGTTAAGTCAATTAGCCTTTCTACCGTCGATATCAATAAATTATTCGAAATAAAATGTCAGTCACGATATATTTTTTA
Source organism: Thaumatotibia leucotreta (assembly GCA_025490895.1). Classification (NCBI taxonomy): domain Eukaryota; kingdom Metazoa; phylum Arthropoda; class Insecta; order Lepidoptera; family Tortricidae; genus Thaumatotibia; species Thaumatotibia leucotreta. The sequence goes on from JALPQI010020994.1 coordinate 15,178, forward strand.
AGATCACTTTGAACGAGAACATTGCTAAATCATGTGTTTTTGACCATTAAAGTGTGAATTGATATAGAATTGTCAGCCGAGCTTATGTAATCTAGTTTTTAAAACTTGATAGTTTTGTTGTCTTAATAAAGTATTCAAATTCAGATAGCTTCATAACTTAAAGTCAACCAACTTAACTTGTTTACTCTTTGTTATCTATAGTCCTGTCTTCAACAACAACTTTACAATTTTTATCTTTACAACGTCTTCAACAACATACGCAGATAATTAGCATTAAGCCTAGAAAATTTAGGTTAGTTACATTCACCCCCTTGAGATCTAACTTGGGAAGGCACGTATTGGTAATCTGATTACAATGATTCATAGCTATACAGGGTGTCGTATCGTAAAGTGTTGCCAAGCGATTACTTCGTACATATTAGAGATATCAGAAAATATCAAACGGATATCAAAAGTGCGTTACCTAATGAGTAAAACTACATTAATAACTTATTTAATAAGATCGGCACTATCCCTTACATGAACTTTAAACCCTCCTATACATTTAGTACGACGTTCGTTGAAAGACTAGTTTAATATGGTCTAGTCTTTCAATATTTTATTAGGTACCTATCCTATAAACGGTGGATTTACTATTTTATTACAGTGTACTCGTGAAAATATTGAATCTCAAGTAGTTTTATCTCTTACGGCACCGACGGTCTACTTTGAGAGTGAGTCGTCCTAGGAACTAAAAGTATGGGAGGATTTAAACTATTTTTTTCTCATATTGACACTATTATTTCAAACAAGTTAGTAATGCAGTTTTATTCATTGGGCAACGCACTTTAAATATCCATTGGAAAATTTCTGATATATCTCATATTCATGGAATTATCGCCTGGCCACACTTAACGATTACACCCTGTATACGGGGTGGAAAAGTAGATTCCAATTTTAAAGCCGGAAAATTAGTAAAAAACTGGCCAAGAGCATGTCGAGCCATGCTCAGTGAAGGATTCCGTAGTTATTCCAAAACGTCTGGGCCGATTATTATACGAAATAGTTTTCTTTTAAAGTTTTCTATAATTCATGACTTTTTTTAATTCATTAACAGTTTGGATAGGAAAACACGGATCAAAAAATGTGTACCCACATTTTTTTAACCTGGAGCAATTTTCTCCCAAAATATTTCTTTTGAAAATAAGATACCGATAAAATAATTCAGTACCTATATAAAAAATCATCCCCACTTTACGTTACGTGTAGGGGAGGTAACAGTTTTTTTTTCTTTAATCTACTATTGTACTACTTTGTCGGCATGATTATATGTTATCCCATACGAAATTGCACATTTCTAGTTCTAACGGTCACTGAACTATACTGCGGACAGACGAACAGATGGACATGGCGAAACTAGTTCCTAGTTTACTAAATCCTAAAAAACCGTATTTTTGTCAGACCGTAACTAAAATAAAACGTGGGCAGGGTTCTTTGGCAATCTCTAACTTCAATTTCCTTTGCAGGTGACCCTGTCCTCATGGTGTGGTCGCAAAAGTGCGCCGCGTCTGGGCCGCACATACAGCGCGCTCCTCGCGTCGCAGCGTTTACGCACGGGCGACGAGCGTGCACGCAGCGGCCGCCGTCTGCGTCGCTTGTCGACCGCAACGACTCAGTTGTATGACGCGCCGCCTCGAGCGCAGGTGAGGTCAGACACTTGCAATATAGGCATGTGGCATCTGGGTATAGCATTGCGAGTCGCAGCGTTTACGCAGCGGCCGCCGACTGCGTCGCTTGTCGACCGCAACGACTCAGTTGTATGACGCGCCGCCTCGAGCGCAGGTGAGGTCAGACACTTGCAATATAGGCATGTGGCATCTGGGTATAGCACTGCGAGTTGCAGCGTTTACGCAGCGGCCGCCGTCTGCGTCGCTTGTCGACCGCAACGACTCAGTTATATGACGCGCCGCCTCGAGCGCAGGTGAGGTCAGACACTTGGAATATAGGCATGTGGCATCTGGGTATAGCACTGCGAGTCGCAGCGTTTACGCAGCGGCCGCCGTCTGCGTCGCTTGTCGACCGCAACGACTCAGTTGTATGACGCGCCGCCTCGAGCGCAGGTGAGGTCAGACACTTGGAATATAGGCATGTGGCATCTGGGTATAGCATTGCGAGTCGCAGCGTTTACGCAGCGGCCGCCGTCTGCGTCGCTTGTCGACCTCAACAACTCTGTTGTATGACGCGCCGCCTCGAACGCAGGTGAGGTCAGACACTTGGAATATAGGCATGTGGCATCTGGGTATAGCATTGCGAGTCGCAGCGTTTACGCAGCGGCCGCCGTCTGCGTCGCTTGTCGACCTCAACAACTCTGTTGTATGACGCGCCGCCTCGAACGCAGGTGAGGTCAGACACTTGGAATATAGGCATGTGGCATCTGGGTATAGCATTGCGAGTCGCAGCGTTTACGCAGCGGCCGCCGTCTGCGTCGCTTGTCGACCTCAACAACTCTGTTGTATGACGCGCCGCCTCGAACGCAGGTGAGGTCAGACACTTGGAATATAGGCATGTGGCATCTGGGTATAGGAGCTACCATGAAAACATCTACCTTTTCTCGCTTACGTGTCGCTATGGTAGCGACCCTAATAAAATATACTAGCTGCTAGGAAACACTGTCAATCTTAAAGCCTATATTATTATTACACCGTAACTCAGGTTTCTAATAATTTTTCAAAAGTAAATAATGAAAAGATAGTGTCTTTTACGATACGTTTTCATGGAATGCTCCTATAGTGCACTGCGAGTCGCAGCGTTTACGCAGCAGCCGCCGTCTGCGTCGCTTGTCGACCGCAACGACTCAGTTGTATGACGCGCCGCCTCGAGCGCAGGTGAGGTCAGACACTTGGAATATAGGCATGTGGCATCTGGGTATAGCATTGCGAGTCGCAGCGCTTACGCACGGGAGTCGACCGGGACATATGTAATATGTATGTAATACATACATATATTTACCGGATTTCCTCCTTCGTTACCGCCATACATACTGTATGGAAAATGCTAACGAAATTTGAAAAATATCCGTGGGATATTGTTTCCCATTTAGATCAAAAGAGCTTGTACTCGTAATTCTGAGTAGAAATAACCCAAAATTAGGTGTCTTAGCCGTTTGAGAACGTTTTTCTTTTCGAGAAAGGTATCAGTACAAAATTTTTGAATTGATTGATTATTTTGTAATTTGAAATGCTTTGTTGTGACTTGCGAGTGACACTTGGAATATAGGCATGTGGCATCTGGGTATAGCTTTGTTGTGAATTTTTGATATGTATATATCAAAAATTGATTCAATTTTTTATCGAGCGAACCTTGTTAACACGTTGAACGCCACGCCAAAAATGTAGTCTTTCCATTGGAGCCACAGGGGTCACCGGTGAGCCTAACCATGTTGAACCATTGGGGCCACGGGGGTCACCGGTGAGCCATCGCGAGCCTTCATTTCAAACCTGTTTTACAGGCCACCGTTCACTTATTCCATCCAAAAACGTATGCAGGGTGAGCCGTGTGGCCCTAGAGAAGATACAAATTGCCTTGGTTCTTTTGTACTGTAATGGACTTATGATTTTTTCGTCAATTC
>JALPQI010020995.1:0-15740 GCA_025490895.1 Thaumatotibia leucotreta
TTTTTTATCGACTGAGTAACGAGCGTATACTACCATATATATTTTTTAGCGCAAACTAGTTTATTAGGCTACGTTGTTGCAACAAGGGAATTAGGAAATAATGCCTCTATATTTCGCTAGATGCCGCTATAATCAACTGTGTCTCCTTCGACTTCATGGGATAGTATAGCATCCACGAACAGTCTACTGCCTTTTTTGTTTGGATAATATGCTATCATCGGATGTTCAAGTGGTTAATAAACATAGTATGTATAAGTTCTCGAGTAGTGACGGCAGTAAGAATACATTTGTCACCCTCCCAACTCTTGGTGGGTCTGGTCTAGTCTGTGGGTCTGGGTGGTCAACTCTTCCCGCCTTCGTGGGTATCGTAAGAGTCGACTAAGGGATAGGAGTGTCGTGATTAGTGATCATTCATAAATTGATACCTAATAGGCAGCAGCATCATTATAGTAGACACACAGTGCGGTCGCATCACGCTTACTCAGCGTGGCGATTATGGATATTTACCTCCTAATGCGTCCATACGCATAGGTAATAGGAGAGGCATATATTTATATGTTTAAACAATGGTACAATGTACAATGTGTGTTACCTAAACCACATCTTTTACCAGACAGTGAAAAAATAAGAATACACTTAACGAAATAACCTGTCACTAAAATAAAAAGAAAAAAAGCACAATTAAGCCTTGTATTTCGGGTAGATAGGGTAGACACACTTAAATACACATAAAACAACCATGACTGAAGAACAAAATACTTTAGTGATAATTACACAAAGAGGCCACTAGTGCCACTACCGACTGGGACATGGGTCTTGAAACAAGGATTTTAGCAATTATGTTCTAGATTTATATCCCTCAGTTCATTTAATTTCTCCTTTGTCAAACGGCTGTTTCCATTATACGCAGCAAATTTATATCGTTGTCAGCGCGTTATAATCAGGCTGAAATTACTAATTGCCACCGCCGGCTCATTCGCTTTACCGCTTATCTAATTATCAAGACGGGAGTTTAACTGGCTTCTGTCAGCTAGGGCTGTGGTAAGACATCGATAAAATATGTCGATGAAATATAAATTTGGGTAAGTGGTAGAATGTCATGTGAAATTCACAAAATTGCAGTTTAAATTGGTGTTTTCTAAGCAGATAAGTATTGTTATCCTCGTGGTGGTAAGCAGTTGCCGTAGCCTGGGAAGTGATTATGAGACATAATTATGAGGAGCTAAATGTAGCGTGCGTCGTCGTTGTAGTATGCGATTATTAAACTTTTAAACATGAATATAATATATGAATTTGTATACGTTACAGGTCAATAAAGTAACTAAAACGATGTTTGTCTCATTTACAGGATAAATAACATATCAATTACTTTTTATACGACAAATATATATGATTAAGTATTAAAGAAGAAATACAGATCTAATAATCAGACTTTATTGTTCTAATGAAGATTAGTGCAGTGTAGGTACCATTGAACATATTTTAAGTATCATATCACAAAATCAATATATAATATGACCCCATAGCTGTACCAGTTTAACTGTAAGAAATAAAGTAGTTAATTAATTCGTATTAAAATACACAACTAATAGTTCTATTGACACTGAAACACACTTTACCTAATTAGATTTCGCAAACGTCCTCAAGATGGCAGCACATTGCACAAAAATATCGATAACCCGATAAATATCGATTCCCACCCCTACAGCCTCATACATTAGCCGTTCTAATAAAGTTCTCGCTACGATAATAGACTTAACGCTTTGTTTAATCATTCATTACCCCCGTCCAACATAATTAGAGCCCTCTTAACTCGTTGTAACACCCTTTGTAAAGGGGGGAGTGGAACCCCTAGAAGGGGGGAGGGGCTCATCTTAATGTGGTTTTAGGGGGGGCATATATCAAAAGTTTGGAGCAATATGAACTTTATTCCACTGTCGGTTTTAATTGAATGTGAATTATTACTTTGCAGCTCCTTTCGGCTTATTTTTGGTAATTAAATTGGTTTGAGTTTGAATGTTTCTGGATTTTAATTTGGTATATGTAGCACATGTTATATAACTTATAATTACACGTCCGAAGTGGAAAGCTTTTAAAATTGGATATACATGTATCTGTAATTTAGTAACCTAAAATACGTCGTACGTATTAAAATATATGAAAAACACATACACATTTTAAAAACCCGTGTCAATTATATTTTTTTATGATTTCATTCTAATAGTTTAATTAAACTTAAAAAGGAATACTTAAGTAGTTATTACACTTATTAAGTAATTACATTTTTCATCTTGAAATACATCAATATTAGTAGTAATATTGATGTATTTAAATTAATATATTAAACATAAAAAGCGAGTAAATGCCGTCTGCATCCTCGGTACAATGCCACAAGGGCCAATCTTAGATATAGGTTAGATTAAGTAGTTTAGTTAGATTTAAACTAGGTATGTATATAAATTGACAAGTTTTGAAAATAAATATGACTAAAAACATAAAAATATACGAGTTTCATAACTACGAACGAGTTTCACGATATAATATGTCAAAGACGTCAAATGCTATGGAAATTGGAAAGGCAGCCATATTTGTTTACATCTTCTTTGTTTTCTACTGACGGCAGCATACCTATATTTATATTTTGAAATTTCTCGACTCACGCAAATATGGAACAGTTCTGCTCTTGAAGTGAAAAATATAAGTTCATTGAGCCTATATTTGCATACCTACTTAAATACTCACTTAAAGCCAATACAGCCATCACCGAAGCACATACCCAATTATGATAAAAGCGCGCATATTAATTGAAAACATTCCGATATAGGTTAAAAGCTTTATTCTGACCGATATCTTAATTAAATTATAGATCTTATCACCGCGGGTTAAGGTTGATTGTGAACGGTAGGTTTTGTATGCAAAGTGCTCTGTCTGGTGGTATCTTAATTAGGACGATATGAGACTCTTGTAAGGCTGCACGTTAAAATGGTAAAAAAAATGGACAGTCAATGATATCAATATTGGTATCTGTTAGATTTAGTTTATATTTTTGTTGAGAGTTTATACCACGCTAAATAAATAAAAATAAAAAAATATCTTGGGACATCTTACACAAATCAACCTAGCTAGTCTCACGGTAAGCTCAATTAAGGCTTGTGATGTGGGTACTAGGCGACAATGTATATAATACATAGATTCATATATAGATACTTAAATACATAGACAGCCATGACCAAGGAACAAATATTTGTGATAAATAAATACACAAATAATGCCCTCGCCGGGATTCGAACCCGGAACCTCCAGCTTCGTAGGCATTGTACTACCAACTAGGCTACGGAGGCTGACACACGTCCTTCCTTAAGTTAGGTAAGCTGTTAGCCTATCCTTAGAACGCTTGAGATCACATTTAATTTATCATTTTAGATCCGATTCAATGTATCATCAGCCTATATCAGTCCACTGCTGGACTAAGACCTCTCCTGTTATCTAAGCGTGTGGACGCGTTTTAGGAGGTAGATTAAATGCCCATAATCGCCACGCTGGGCAAGCGGGTTGGCGATCGCAGTAGTGTGTCCACTCCATTGTGATAATGCTGCTGCCCATCATCAATCTTCATGGTTAGTGACACTTTAAAATTCAAATCCCTAAAGATGAATTTAGACCAAACGAGTGCTCATCCCATCCCCCACTCTCCGAAATTCGTTCGTTACACAAAACGTAATTCGTCGAAATTCGTTGATTTCGTAAAGTGGGGGAATGAGTATTCACTCGTTGGGTCTAAAACCACCTTTAGACATCCACGGGCTACGTATTTATGAACATCTAAGTTTTGTTACTTTCATAAATTTGTAGTTTAATAGGGCGTGACATTCGGAGTCTATCTGTATTGAAAAATATAAGGATTTTTCCATTTTGGCTACGGAATTCTAAAAAGCCCCTTTTACCCATTCATTGCACGCAATATTACCAAAGAACCAAGTTACGACAGCTATCTCCCCCGAGGAACTTTGGTTTCAAAAAACGTCGGTTGAATTTTGAAATTGGAACATGGAAGTCGGCCCAAAGTCGTTTAGTCGTCCATCCAATCAGTATAGCAAATATAAATAAACACACTTTACCTACCATATTTTTATTGTTCAATAATTGAATATCAACGAGATTATTAAATATTCTACTATTAAGCCGTTATTAAATATTCTACTATTCTGCTATTAAGCCGTGTGGTGACGGCAGTAAGAATACATTTGTCACCACTTCAACTCCTCCTACGGGCGTCGTAAGAGTCGACTAAGGGATTGAAGTGTCACTGACCACTATTTGATAAAAGATTGATGATGGGCAGCAGCGTCATGATAGTGAACACATTACTGCGATCGCCAAACCGCTTGCCCAGCGTGGCGATTATGGGCATTTACCTCCTAATGCGTTTATACGCATAGTTGATAGGAGAGGCCTACGTCCAGCAGTGGACTATCATAGGCTGATGATGATGATGATGATGATGATGATGATGATGATACAGCGTGTTACACGAGCCACTGGAAACCTTGAACGGGATGATTTGGTAGGTTATGTTATACTGAATAACTTTTACTATAGGGGCCATAACGATCTCTAAAAAATTGTCTTTTTCATACACTTTGACCGATCGATTACGACATTTTGTCTTTGTATGAGAGATTGGTTAGCTCCATAGTAAAAGTTGTTCATCATCAGCCTATGATAGTCCACTGCTGGACGTAGGCCTCTCCTATTAACTATGCGTATAAACGCATTAAACTTGTTCAGTATAACCAAATCACCCCGTTCAAGGTTTTCAGTGGGTCGTGACTTATTCATATACCTCTCTGATAAAAGTATTGTTTGTACCTTTCGGCCTTATTAATATGTCTATAATACCGAATGGTATTAACAGTTAAGGTACGTATGAAGGTGCGGTTAAACTAAAAGAGCATTCGCTGTTCTAACCTCCCACTCTACGAAATACGATCGGTACACAAAACGTGATTGGTTGATTTCTTAGAACGGGCGCTAGAACAGCGAATGCTCTTTTAGTTTAACCGCACCTTTATGCTTATCGGCTTACTAAGTTAGGAGAGGTTTCGTAAGTTTATGAATAAGGGGACATTTATAAGGCACGTATTAAAACCTGCAATGGTTTAAAAAAATCGTGTATCATAAAATATTAAGTAACACATTTATTATTAGGTGTGTTCATCCAAATTAGTATACCAAAGTACCTACAATACAATGTTAATAAAATAAAACATACTTAATCGTCAGATGCTATACAACGAGGCCTATTGTATACCTAACAAATTACAACTATTATTACAGTATTATTAGTTGTAATTTGTTTTGTTATGCAATTGGCCCCAGCATGCCTAGCCAAGATGTCATTCTGAATCGTATACGATAAGTATGTCACGTGACCACAATAATGTATAGAAATGGTCACGTGACTTTTCGTGCGAATCTGTCATTCTCATACATTTATGACTTATCGCCTATCGTATACGATTGCAGAATGGCATCTTGGCTAGGCCTGCTTTTCTTATTTAATATTCCATATATACATATAAAATGTATGAGAAATATCAACACATTCGTTTTAAAGTTCGCGAAAATTCCACAAGAACGTTGTTACCCCCCTTACTTATGAGACGCCATTTATCCTCGGGAGAGTAGAATATTTTAGCAAGATTGAAGTGCTTTATGTTAACACAGAATAGCTTCTTTTTATACGAAATGTATGATTAATTCTATAACGTGGTGAAAATAAACGACACAAAAAAGAAGATTTTTGTAGGAACGACCGTTTTTACAAAAGGATGGAATGAGCAAATGCTCGTTTGGTCTAAATGCACCTTAACAGAGGGGCGACTCTTCAATCGTGGCTCGCAGTAGACCTTCATGACACATGAAATCAAATAACTGAAGTAAGATACTACATGATAATGACCGTAGGTATCAAACGCTATATCGCCATTTATATCGCGAATGATGACCCAATGTCCTTTCAATAGGACACTTGTATTAGCATATTTATTTAGTTCAGAAAATACTAACTGTCCTTTACCTAGGACATAATAATTTTGAGGTGATTCGAGTGCCATATTAAAACAATAGTACCAGTGCCTATGTATATTTTTATAGTTATTAGGCATTACACCATTTATAATATGTGCATCTATTTACTCTTGTATAGATATATTGAATATACATGGCGGACGCCCAGAGAGCGGAACTAGGCGAATCGGGTGTATTAATCCTTTTTGCTTTCAGATTAGCATTAGAGTCTTTAAATAATTCGTGATAATGGCCGTGAATTGGAAACATTACTAATACATTATTATGTACTTTGTCTGACAATTTCTGTCAGCGGAAAAGAGCAGTAAATTAAAAAAATAAGCAAAACTTTGGCTTCTCAAAAAAAAATGCCGCCTTTTTAAATGACAGAAATTGTTGGACAGTGTTACATTATGCTGCCACAGTCATCAAACTTAGTGCATCCCTAGCCAAGTAGCCATACATTATTTACAAACCTGGATGAGACAGGACAACCCGACGACGGATTGATCCCTTTATCGGTGTATGAATATTTAAATACAATTCCGTTAAAACGCACCCGGTAAGTGCTTAGTTCTAGACATTAATGGCCGATTATTGATATTGGTTGTCATTGTAATAGGCAATTAAATTTATGCCGCTTAAGTGGTCGTTTACATATTCCAAACAATTTATGCTTATAAATGTTTTATCGTGTATTAGTTAGGTACTGTTTTAACGGGCAAATAACTTATGTAACAACACAAAATTAGCCGGTGGTATTATATTTAGTGAATAAAGAATAAAAACAACTAATTCAAGAGGATAAACATATAGATATAACTTGTAATAATTGATTTATAAAAAAGCCAGTATTTTTAATATTAATAATAAATAATTATGCCTATCTATTGCTATCGGGCTTTAACAATACGTTCGTATATTCATGTTTTAATTAAAAGGTCATGATACATTGGTCTAAAAATAAGCCATAAAAATGATATTATTGACACCTAACCTCATATGCCAGAACATGTTTATAAGACATATATAGACCTGAATGAAACCCCTTCTTTTCGGCCTTGTTCTCAAGTTACGGGTTTCAAGATGATACCCACTTTAGTACATAAACGGCATTTATAAAACCTAGAACAAAACCTTAAGAAGCTCAGTTTTATATCTAACCGTCAACAATCAACGGTTTCAAGGACTGGCAGTCGCCGACCACAACCGCGACCTCAACCCGGATTGGTTGGCTAACTAGTCGAGCTGACTTAATCATCTCTGGGACAATCTAACATTTATAACCAGAAACTGCAGAAAAGACAAGACTACACATTTTAAATCTGGGCTACAAATGAGGAGTGTCTTCTCAAAAATGACTTTTGTCAGTAGAGATTATTTATCTTATGAAAACATACTATACGAAAAATAAGCCTTGTTGATAGAGTGGAAATAATCCCTTTTGAAAAGACGCTTCTCAAATGAAGTTCTGCCCGGATGCTCTCTAAACCAGTACAAGCCCGGGAAAACCCGGACAGATGGCAACCCTACCTAAAACCACCTCTCACTGAAGCATATACCTATATCATCAAATTGATTGTTATACTTAACATAATCAGAATTTTATTTACTTTATTTAAAAAGCAAAAAGATACCATTATCCAGGAATTACAAAAGATTTTAAGTTAAGTATAGGTAAAGTATGTTATTTACATTCACTTTTTCGATGACGACGATGTTCCAAAGCATCTGACTAATTGTTTTTTTACGGCGAATATGCGTTTTCTTATTTACCTTGGCATATAGCAAATATATCAAAGGAGTTATCTCGATCTAAGATTGTGTTATCTGAAATTTAATTGAATGTGGGAAGGTTTTGGCAGCTCGCTAGATAAAGCGGATGACTTGAATCAAAAGCGGATTGATGACTTAAATCCTCAGACGTGGCTATGGACCGATATTGTGAAATTTTTGTTTCTTACCATAACTTATCAAATCAACGTTTTGAGACAACACATCGTAACTTTTATATAAATTTTGGTGCAGCATGGTTGTAATAATGGAATCTCTGTAAATATTTTCTAGGGAGAATTTTTACGTTTCAAAATACTGTTATGAACTCTAATATCTATTTTAGCTACAATAGGGAAAATGGATGCCTTTGAAGAGAACATGGAGGTGTACATTTTTAGAAAAATAGCTATTGCTGTCGTTTTGCACGGCCTTAGACAAAGTAATAAAGGTACAACTGCAGCTTCGCCTGATAATACTGACCTACATAAAACTGGCGTAAACAGGGTTTAGTAGTCCTCTGTTTCCTCCTCCAAAAATAGACCAATAGTAAAATGTATCTGAAAAATAGCTCGAGAAAGGATAACTGTATTAATGTCGACCTATGACGGTATTTTTTTCATAATGTTCGAGATCTGATATTGTTTTATGAGTGTCTGTCATTAGATTACACAACTGGCAATTTTCTCAGATTTTGAGGGCTATTGATAAAAATTATAATATCAAAGCAAAATAATTATTGAAAAGCAATTGCTGAAATGTCAATCTCCAGGAAGGAAACAGGGGAATAGGTATATAAAAAAGGCAGCTTCCTCTAAACGCAACAACGCCGCATCAAAAATGTTATAAAAATTACGATGTCTGGATACTCTGGACATACAAGACAATGATTTAGAAGTTCCAACGATAAACGTTCAAAAATTACCGCTTTTCAGACTTCTTAACACAAATTCGTGGTAAAGTTCATCCTCCATCGCTTATTAATAATTCGGGGGATGCTTAGCGCAAGTGTGTTCACCCCTTTTAAGTAAAGGCCATGCAGTTAAGTTGTGGGGCGTCCTCAACTTAAGGAAGTTGGAAGTGGCTTTCAGGTTGACATTTGAGGCTTGGTTTGAATATTTAATATTAGTCAATAGTGTTAGTTCAAATACCTGCATAGACTAATAGAATATTTCCAGATGCTCTGTCGCTAAGACAAAACCATGATTGAAGTGCACAAGGTCATGTTCCCCTCGTATGTACACGATACACACATCAACTATCGTTGTAAATCATGTAAAAATTAAACATTCAAATACATTTTTAGTAAAATTATTGATTATTATTGATATTAACACAAAAATAAATCTACGAACGTGTTTCACGATATGCGACAGACAAGAAATTCTATTGAAAGTCAGCCATATTTGTTTACATTTTTTTCGGATTCTACTGATAGGCATACTTTATATTATGATAATTTGATAAACTACAAATTATATTAGCGATACATAGTGCAAAATCTATTTGGTAGTCTAGAATATGTATGCGTGGTCGATATTTCATTTAAATCACTTTAAACAACTGAATTATAATTTAAACTTCTGTAACAAACTTCAAATAGTAAAGACGCAGCCCCAGCAATTTATTTAACACCGCAAACTTCGATAAACGTTCCAGGCATCTGTCTCTGCCCTCTGAAATAGTTTCCCTATCCGTACTAAGCCTAGATCGTTTTGTGAACGACCTAAATTCCTCTATTAACAGAAGGTTGTAAAAGCCGATATGTTCCTAATAAGTTACACCTTTTTTCAGTTCGGCAGAACTCTAAACGCATTATTGACATGTTGACGGGCAAACTTTCCTAATTGGCTAAATGGCGATGGTTGACGACTGATTCTCCAAACAGGCTAGTTTATCATTAATAAACAATTGCTTCTAATGCTGGTTTTAACTGGAATTGTGCGATTTGGATGGTATTGATTGTTGCCAGAGGTACTTTTTATAGGACATTGGGTTTTCAATACAAAACATTAATAATGTTTTGTATTGAAAACAGCTATAGAGCTTTATTGGGAATTATTTAATTTTGATTTGCTGTGAACTCTCAATAATATTTCTGTTTTTAACGTGTATATTAAATATAAGTAATATACAGTTTTCAAGTATGGTATACTTAATTCTAAATGTATTGACGCGTTAACGGGGAAACTTTCCTAATTGGCTAAATGGCGATAGTTGACGACCGGTTCTCGAAACTGACTAGTTTATCATTTATAATGGTGCTTCTAATGCTGGTTTTAACTGAAATTCCGCGTACTTAATTGTCTGATTTGGACGGTATTGATTGTTGCCGAATGTGCTTTATATAGGACATAGATTTAACGGGATCATTTAAAACGGGACTATTGACCGTCATTGAATTAATTTATCTGGCTTAATGACTCAATAATGTTACTAATATTTTGTCAAAAGTAATATTTTGGTAACATATGTATTTATTAAATAAGAACATGCTATAATCCGTGAAATCTTAGAAGACCCTTCCTGGACCCATCGGACGCAATCGTGTAATATTGTATCTGAAAATCATAAATGTTATCAAGTGCGCTTGTATTTGTTTTGTTATGCTACAAAATGCGTTTGAAAGTTTGGTTGAAAAATTTACTAACGCGAGTTCGTCGGCATTGTTATACAAATGTACTCGGAATAGCATGTTTTACAAAATATTTTCTTGGTCGCGAATATCACTCCAACTCAAGAAAATGCAACCTCTAGATCGCAAGATAATTTCATTTAAAAAGTTCGTTTACAAAGCTATTGTTAAACTCGGCTTTCACCAGTTAATGCCGGCAAATAAATCAATTAAATAATTCAATTGCAATTGGTTTCTGTGTCCACTGCATTATGCACCGCCATTAGCGGACGAGGACAGACCGCATGCATGCGGTATTAGATTTAATTGTTAATTGCATTGTTTATAGCTAATTATCTGTTAATTACGTTGAATTGCTTTCATGTTTGTTTTATTGATCAATTGACTTTTTTATATTATTATATAATTAATTTATATTTTTTATATAATTAATAAAATGATTTTCCTTTTAAACACATCATAATCACATGATAATTGTGACACTATGATTATTATACTATATTTATGTTATTTCATTATTATAATCATTTAGATGCCAAGAACGCTGAGTGCTATGGCGTAAGTTACTTTTAAAATTGATATATTGCCAAATTGCCAATGCAAATGAAAGTAGGTAGTTAAGTGACTTATAAGATATAATTCAAAATAGACACACGAATGAGAATCCAGTTCTAAAAGTGTTAGCTAATTGAAACTTTGAATAAATTGGCGCGGTAAATTATTTTGTTGAAACTATTTTTTTTCGGATGTCACTCACCATTTAGTAAAACTAACTCTACTCAGTCGTAATGATTTTAAAATATGAAATTCATCTAATTCTTAAAAGACACAATATATTTTTTTTAATATAATGAAACAAACAAAGTGTACCATAATACAAATGATTCGCCAAACTGGTCTGTAATATATTCCTCTCTCTTGTTTCAGACGGCAAACAGCTGAAGAGCGCGAAGCAGAACGCCAAGCGGCCAATCGCCTCATGCTTTCCCTCCAAGCGGAGGCTTTAAGCAAAGGCTACATCCCTGAACCTCCTCCCTCGGCGCCGCTTTCAGCGCTTCATTACCAGAACCCAGCGAACTCAGCGCCGGCGCCTCCAGCGAATACAGCGCTTAGCGCTTTACAGAACTTGCAGCCATGGGCTGGGAATCAGGGCTTTTTGAATGCCCAAGCTGCGACGGCAGCGCCACCCCACCCGCCGCCTGTAGCATCACCGATTTGTTGAATTTGAATTTAGAACAAGTAGGAACCGCGAACTCCAAGGTTCGCTTTCGGGGATTTTGTCTCTGTTACTCTAATGACGCCTTCGTTGGTGTAACAGAGAAAAAACCTTTAAATTGGCGGACGGAGGCCAAAAGTTTGTGTTTGTGGCATTTTGTGAATTAGTTCATGAATCAAAGACCTTGCTAGATGGTATTTTAGTACAAATTATGTCGAAAGTAAATGCCAAGTACCTAAATGGCTGATGAAGTAATGAATTTCAGATAACTCTAAAAGGCAAAATACTGACTTTCCACTTATTAGTACTGAGTATATTATTATATTATTTGAAAGGCTAAGTAATACTTAACAGTTTAATTTGCGGGAAAATTGAGTTGTATTAAAAGCTATCACTGCGGATTTGATTTTAAACGATAAGAAAAATCAAGGTACTTAAAATATTACAATGAAGATGTAAATATAATAACTTATAGTAAATTAATAAAAATAACATAAAAATGGCGTCATTACTTTGAATGGCTATGTTACATTATTTGAACAAAATTGTACATTTAGTGTATACAATGAAGAATGTTGTAAATAAAAATTAAGAAAGTAAGCAGTATTATTATATAAGTAATCATACTAAGCATTATATAATGATGGCAATTTGAATATCCAATAATAATTGTCTGTTATGATAAGAGTTAAATATAAATTGTAAATAAATGATCACAGAAGTAGTTACATTTTTATTATTTGTAAATTATCTAGATCTCGCTTAAAAACTTAGATTAATTAAAATTTGCTCGCTAATAATTGTACATATTTTATAAATAATTAAGTAGAAGCAGTGATCACTATAATTGATAAAAATTGGTAAATTACTTAAAGTCATGGAACTTTCAAACATTTTTTTAGCTTGTGGAATTTTATGTTCATCCAGGAAGATGTTTGTTAGGGAAAATCTGTCAATCAAATTACCAGTTTACAAAAATGTGTCGATTACTAGTATTTCTAATGTTAATGCTTTGTGATACGCTTAAACATTCCAATACAGTAAGAACATGTATAATTAGATGTCATCGTTAGACGCGTAAGGTAAAACAATATATATTTCAACTATAATTTGGATCAATTTTCTATAACCATTCAGTTAAGGTGGATTTAGACCAAACGAGCATTCGCTCATTCTATCCCCCACTCTACGAAATCAACGAATTTCGACGAATCACGTTTTGTGTTACGAACAAATTTCGTTGAATGGGGGATAAAATTAGCGAATGCTCGTTTGCTTTGGCTAAATGCACCTTTATATTTCGTCGGTTGGCAACCAAAACTCACTAAGTAACAAATACATAATTAAAATAAAGCTCGTATCTCAGTTCAACTCACTACAATCATAAGTCGTTGCTAAAAGTAGCGACAGTCTTTGTAGTAAGTTTATACCAACCGACGAATCATGTACCAAGTACCTACTATACTATCGCGCTCTTATTACGCTGCTTGCTTGCATATATAATTTAGTCATGGATACAAATCGGGTAGCAACTAAGGCGATTTTGTCGATTGACATGTTATTTCTTTATTGACGACCCAATAGTGTACCTACATTAATTATTTTACCGAAACTAAGAGTATTTGTTTCGCTACGTAATTTTTACAACCATATATTTTTACAATTATAATAGGTATTGACGTGTCTTGCACTATTTAATGCCTTTCGGCTAAGTGTCCAATGCTATGAAAAATAATTATAAAATTATAATTTTAGGGCCGTTGCCCTAGTTCAGAAATACAGATTCATAACTAGCTAATTTTGAGTTTAATACTTTGTTATAGAAGTTCCATGAGTGTCAATTAGCATAATAACTGTGCATAATTACTTTACTACTTTCAATGATAAGAAAATATAGTTGTTTTACCTTACATTTGTCTTATGTATATATTACTGAACTGATGTACGAGAAATTATTGTGTATTTACGAGTTTTCATTGCTCTGGTAATCCCAGGTGACGTTTTAATAAAACATTAAAATAATTAATTATATTGTTTCAATTAAAATCCCCACCACGACAAGCATTGTTCAAACAAATCGAGTAATTGTTGAAAAAATGTTTAATCCAGCACACTACCGCGAAATTCCTAAATTTCAAGGATTTGTCTCTGTCACTCCAATTAAGGCATCATTAGAGTGACAGAGACAAATCCTCGAAATTTGCGGCCTTTGAAGTTCGCAGTTGGGCGGCTACAGCAAAAACCGAATTATTTTTGTTTCAATGCATGCGTTTCAACTAAAGTCATAACATAAATAAAATAAAAAATGAACTATCATCGGATAATTTTATCGCCAGAAGCGACAAGGTGAAAATTACTCACTACGAAAATAAAAGATGATAAAATAAGTGTACACATCAGTAGGTGGTAGGTGTACATACGCCATCATCAGATTCGGAGCGGCCATGATGATCAAAAATAGCTGAACATGCACTCTATCACAATATACAATTTATATAAATTGAGGATTGCTCGGATATATAAGAGCACCCTGATCACTGATATAATATCAGTGGCCTATACCTCAAAACTTTACAAGCGTACAATTCTACAAAATTGTATAAATTCCCATACAAAAAGTTGACAATTTTGTAGAATTGTACGCTTGTAAAGTTTTGTGGTATAGGGGCCTGATGAACAAATATGTACATTTATGCATTATATGGAAAATGAAAATACAGTTCATAAACTATTTTAATCGAGAAATATTCAAAATTTAAATTTATTTTCTCTGAATTATTTTTTCTAACTCAGACGTAATTAATCGACAATGTCAGATATAGGTACTTTTTAAATTAGACAATTATATAGAGAATGACAAAAAGCCGCAAAACATACCTTTTACATAGTTGATGCTCTATTTACGAGATAAGAAAGTGATTTGTTCTATATAAAGGCCGTCGGGATGCAGGCCTACTACCGCGAAAATCGAAATTCGTAAATTTCGAGGAATTTTCTCTGTCACTCAAACGAAGGCATCATTAGAGTGAGAGAGACTAATCCTCAAAATTTACGAATTGCGTTTTTCGCGGTAGGGCCGCAGGTATTACCTATAAACAAAAAACTGTACCTACAAATAAACATAATTATATGATAAAGTCTGTAATTGTCAATAGTATCATGAACGATGAACTTCGAATAATCGAATAAAAGAAATTCAATTTAAAGAGAGGAGAACCATTTTTTGGTAAGTAAGTATAGCAATTAAGTTAACTTTAAGTAGTTTATTTTGTGAGTAATTCATGAGTTACGCAATTATTATACTTTAGGTCTGTCATGACGATTTGTATACTTACAAGGGCAAAATAAGGTATGTATATAAAAATCTCAAAAATATACCCCCGTACACCTTCATTCTGTGTAATAACTAAAAAGAACGTCGTAACATATTTATAAGAGAATTCTTTGGGTACATAAGTATTTTTGAACTTGGCTGTACCAAATCTGATAGGTATTACGTTTTGATGATTTTAATTAATGCTTTTCGCTTATAATCATCATATATTATTGTTTTAATATCATGAGACAACCTTATACGAATTGACATAGCCTCAGGACCTCATTCAAGGCTTGCCTTATGGGTATGGGTATACAAAGGCTACTAAGCGACGATATATACATTTTAAAATACATACAAAAAACAATGACCAAGGAACAATTGTTAAGATATACAAAGAAATAAATGCCTTCGCCGTGATTTGAACCCGAAATATGCAGCTTCGTAGGCAGGTTCACTACCAACTAAGCTATGAAGGCTGATTACCTATTTGTTTGTCATTTCCTACTGTTTCAAAGTGAAAAATAAAACATAACAGGTTCAGAAAGCATAACATTGCCAAATAAATTAATGGCTTGAATAAAATAAGGAACGACAAAAGATTATTCTGAGGGTTTGTTATAGTATAGAAAGTTGATAGTAGGGAGAAAATATCATTTTTAGTACAGATGGTGTATTTTTTAGGCTCTAGTGCGAGAAGTGTGTCATTTTACGTCAGGTTTGAAACTTCG
>JALPQI010020996.1:0-22758 GCA_025490895.1 Thaumatotibia leucotreta
TTGTTTTTTTAGGTATTTCGTCAAGTCTATTCGTATTTTTTGATTGTCAGGCAAAAGGTGTGGTAATATTAGAACACATTGTGGTAGCATTGTAATCCAAAAGAAGTTAAATTACGTCGAAAAACTTATTTCGAAAAAAGTTTGATTATCTCTGAAACCAAGCCGAATCCAGGAAATTTTATATAACATTAAAGACTCTAAATATGGTCAGGAATCCAGCATTAAAATCTTTCGGAATGCTGACGTTACACCGTGTATACGTTTTGCAACAAATATACAAACATTAAACAACAAATACACACATAGATATAAATATTTTTCAAAATTTACGTAAGTGGATAGCAGTTTAAATATTCAATATTTTCATCAGAAATCGGGTTTCGGGAAGTATGTGGATTGAATGAGCATGAGAGATGATTCGTTAAACCTGAAATACGTTACCTACTAGGTGCTTTACTGCTTAGATTTTACTAAATATGAATATATTAGGTATGTTAAATGAATGTATTCAATGATTTCGTTGGAAGTTTGTGAGAACGGAGTGAGCACACGTATAAGGATGTATGTTTTGATCTGTTTATAATTTCAGGGATTAGTTTGACAATTTTTTTTATGTGACCAAGGCGCCTATGATGGTCCCGTTTTATCAATTTATCGTGCTACGCGTCACTTTCGCGCTTGTATACTTGTTAGAACGTGACGGCAACGACGACAAACGATTAGACGCGGTACCATCATAAGCCTACTGGGTAGACAACTGGACTCTTAGTCTACCTGATAGAAAGCAGGAACTGAGGCCCATGAGCATAGTGATCAAAAAGTCGCCTATGCGCTGCCTACCCTGAGGACTTAAATGGATTGGCTCTATCTATGCCAGTAATTACACCGGCTATCTTACTCCCAAACCGAAACACTGCAGTAAAAACACTGCTATTTAGCGGCAGGTTAACGGGTAAGACGGTGGTAGCCATCCGGGCGGACCCTGCACGAGGTCCTACTTTGAAGTATGTACCTACATTGCGTGTCACTGAAATTTTCTTAGTAAATTAATAACGTTTATAATTAGAAATTTTAATCACATGCTTACGGTTTGGCTAAAAATCTGCATCTCAACCCTCGGTTTCAATAAAAGCCTATATGATGTTAACACACTGTATATTAGGTAAGTCTGTTCGTATTTTAAGCAGATCATTACTATTTTAACTACATCCTGTGGAACCATGACCCATAATCGATTTAACTATTGAATATGAGAATCATAGTAGGCATTAAAATAATAATTCAAAATAATTACAATATATTAATACATAATAAATAATAATTACATCTACATCAACCTTGAACTGTCGTCATTAGATGCAAAAATTGCAAAACATTGTGTAACTTTCATAATAAAAGTTACTTAATGATTAATTGACTGGAATGGTTGGGTACGTCAAAGAACAGAAACGTTTTTCATCTGAATCAGTCAATATTCAGACAATTTGAGTGTTTTAGTAAAAATATCCTACTTTGTCGCTTACGTTTAACACACGTACTTTACCGGCAAACAACAAAGTGGGACCTTTTTACTAAACCCGTAACAAATATGCAATAATACGAGATCTAGACTGGGCCCACAAGATAACCGACACGTAATTGTGCGATGTTGACTCATCATCATTGTCCGATTGTTGTTACAGAGAACGGTTTAAGTAGCTAATAAATAATAGCGAAGATAATCGATAATGGCTGAATCAAGGGTCAGATGCAGAAGGCAAGTAGGTAGTCCTATGTGCTTTAACTGCTTACCATGAGCTGCTTAGACATATGGCGCGGATCGCGTAGCTAAGTACCTACTCGTATATCCGAAGGTTTCGGAATATTTAAACGCGAGCAGTCGCTTCATAGAACTCGACCTATATCGCTCAAAAAAATCGCATGTCGGGAAGATCCCAGTCGGCCGAAGTCATGCATCATACTAACTTCATAATCTATTTACGTTACACGAGTATGATTTTCATATACGTCGAGTAAAGTACTCAATAGTAGTTACTTTTATATTACATGATTTTTAGTAGGTACACGATATAAAACCAATAGCTAAGTATTTCAGATTCCCGCAAAAGCGTTACCACGACTGCACGCAATATGTGATATATTATACTAACCACAATATATGTAGATAAATATCTATATAATATAATGTAGATTTTATGCGATTTTCGAAGCTAGAAGCTAGATAAGTACCCAGTTAGTCTTCGAAAATCGCAAGTTTGTAGTGATTTTAAGCTGAGATCACGCCGCGCGACAACAGTACCAATAGAAATTGCTCCTAATATTTAATTCTCATTCAAAATCGAATACCCAGCAACGGGGACAGTTGGACACCTTCGTTCCCGTAGAGCGATCGCTGCGATTACCGCCGTCCCGTAACCGTACCATGAGTTTTCGATTATTGGTTACTTTAGGTTTTATTCGATGAGTAAAGCATTCTATCGCGCTTGCACTTATTTATTAGAGCGAGCGCGATAGCCTGCTTTATGCCGCGGCCACGACATTGGTCTAATGCCCTGGCCACGACATTGGTCTAAGGCGACCAGCTGCGAGCGAATCCATGAGTTAGAGCGGGATGCCGATATGGGTGCGAGAGGGAGCACCATACGTTTTCCGCTAAGCCGGTCGCCTTAGACCGATGTCGTGGCCGCGGCGTAAGGCGACCAGCGGCGACCGAATCCATGAGTTGGAGCGGGATGTCGATATGGGTTCGGGAGGGAGCACCATACGTTTTCCGCTAAGCCGGTCGCCTTAGACCGATGTCGTGGCCGCGGCGTTACTTATCGTGTAAAACTTAATCTATACTTGCCAACTCATGGTACGGCTACCGGATTAGCTCCAATTTTGAATTGTTGATTACTTTCCCGCCCCCGCCCGCGCCACCCCGAGCCGAGAATCTTCGCAAATGACATGCTGTTAAATTTTTAAAAATTGGTTTTTGGAAGTTTTAGCATGGTTCGCAAAAAAATATATGAACAATCTCAGTCGATGTTTACCTGTATGAATGAGTGTAGATTAGATATATTTAAAGCGGTTATTCAGTTAATGTTACGTTTGTTTAACGAAAATCATTTTTGCGTGTTAATGGAGTAGGTTAGGTAATTACTTGGTAATTAAAGGGTTAGTTAAAATGGTACTTCAAAAAGCAGTTTGGAATATGAAAAGAAAACCATAATTATATGAATGACACATTGTCCTTCAAATAAATATGAAGGTAAATTAGATTCGTACTTATAGATTTAATTCATGTATAGATAAAAAAAAAAGCAATAATTACTGGCTTATTGATAAAATTGCTACCGCAATTCGTTTCACAGCCTGATCTTTGCCAATTAGATTGATGCGTTGGCATCTTAAATATTTTGTTACGGTATGTTGTCTATGTATTTTCTTACAGAAGAGAGAAATACTTCATATATTCAGTGGAATGAACAACACTGTTTTGCCATCAGTACCTCATTCATCCAGTTTATGCGAAGACATTAGGAAGGAATATGACGCTCTTGAAAAGATACCAATTTAAATGTTATATCGCGCCGCGTAATTGAGGAAAAGTCCGTTTATGTAAATCGTGATCAAATAGAAGATGGCATTAGTAACGCTGGAAAATAGAATAAAATACTTACGTATCAATAATAAATTATTACAATGACTTTTAAAACATTTATTCCTAATCTATTCAGTTAGTAAGTTTAAGTTCCCATTACTATTAGTAACCAAGAACAGATCAATTGATGAATAACTAGAGAGACTGTGAAAAAACGGTGAAAACAGCTGTTTGTGTAGATTGCGCTAAACGCCGAGCCACGCTTTAAGGTCTCTGCCCACTAGACCGTAGCATACCATGACCGTAGCATGAACGTATCAGACACGGAATGTGAGACGACACGGACTACTATGCCCACTATAACGTGTGTATATCGTTTCATGTCCGTGCTAAGCCCGTTTAGTGACCGTTGCATCCGCGTCGCAACCACGTATCATCCGCGTCGCAACTACGTATCATCCCCGTAGTATGAGCGATTCATATCCGTCGTTATCGTTCCTTTGTCACAGTTTTATCAGTTGGAAATTGTTTTCGCGCCCTTTAGACTACTATCGCTGTGCTAGTATTTTTCTAGGAGTTTATTTCTACACCTATTTTTCTGAGCAGACATCGTAAACTGCGATCGAAATCCATTGAAGTACCTACTAAACCACTAATTGGAGTTCGAGGCCAAAGAATTTACGAAAATATTGCCACAACAATGAAATGTTCACACAATAGTAAATCCTTATTTTCTAAAAACAGACGTGGAGATATCTTATTTATTGGTAATTTTAATTCTTTAATTTATAGAAACAATATTATTTACTTATTTTCACGTAAATATATATATTTTAATAAAAACTTAATTATCCGTAATTATTAGTAACAATGTTGGTATTGCGCTGGTATCACCTCAGGTGTTAATAACATTTGGTACAGCTTTTTAACTACACATAAATTAAAACCCTATTTCTGCATAGGTTTAGAAAATTGCAGAATAATACATTGTAGCGTGCTTTACGTTCACATTACGTATTCGTAAAATTCCTTTGACCTACAAATTTCTTTGGCAGTGCTATAGTTCTCCATTTAAATTATCATAGAGATCTAACGTTTTGTTTTCTTCCGTAGGTTGTTAACAAGGTGACCCACTTGGTTCAGCCATGTTTAGCTTCGCTATACACCCCATCATCAAAAAAATTAATTCCAAATGAAATATACTGGGTGAAATGTAATAAAACACAATGATACAAAATCATATTTTCTGGATCTACTCATGATTACAGCCAAGTTTTACTATGGTACCAGCTTTGAAAAAGTTACCACAAAATCTACATCTCCATACATATTGTGAAACCAGCTGTCGCTAGTTACAATCGAGTTGTCATTAATACGTATACGTATGTTGAGTTTCCTCGCTCTAGTGAGGGGAAAAGTTTTGTGTTACACACGGGTGCAAATGTATTTTACTTCTCGTATTTTAAAACACTCGCTGCGCTCAGGATTCTATTTTAGAACCACTCGCTTCGCTCGTGGTTCAACTATAGAATCCTTTCGCTTGCTCGTGTTTCAATTTCATACTCGCGGGTAAAATACAACTTTGCACCCTTGTATAACAATAGTTATTTATTATACAAGGGGGCAAAGTTGTTGTTTAACTGTCGTGCCAATATTGAGACCTGAGCTAGCGAAAGATTCCAAAATTGAGCCACGAGCGTAGCGAGTGGTTCAAAAACTGGAATCTTGAGCATTGCGAAGGTCTCAAGGCACGAGAGTTGAACAAACTTTGCCGCCAAGTGTAATACAACTTTTTTCCCCTCACTATCGCGAGGAAATATGATTACAAATCTCATCCAAATGTAAATTAACTTAAAGAAACCATTTAAAACTCAATGTCGAAACGTATCGTAGAATAGAGTTACGTAAATATAGCCAATGGCTTACAAAGTCACCCATGAGTACGACCAATTTAACATGTGAGCTCCGATTGCGCATGTTTACTACGGTCATACAGATCCACTTATACTAGGCAGTAGGGGGCTATAGGAATTAGAGCAATGTCAAATTACTTTATTCACAAGAGTATAAAAAGCGTTTTTACCCGCTCGTATTAAACGATAAACGAGCGCTTTACGAGCTAGTGAGGGGAAAATAACTATACCACGGATGCGTGATACACATAGAAACTCGGTTGCAACGAACGCTCATGCTGTCGCGTGACGCGACAGCATGAGCGTGTTTGCACGTGTTTGCAGCGTGTTTGCACTTGTGAGCTGTAAAGGAGACTTTTTTGTCGACTGTACAAAAAAATAATAAACATTGATGGTTGGAATTGCAACGCTCTTGAATGTGTATAGGTGGGTAGTTATTATGTACAATTTTATCCACTAGATCATAAGATTCATCAGAAAGAGCTTTATCGGGTCGATATCATGGACAATATCTGGTATAATTGACCTACATGTATTTTATAGGTAAAACAGGTATAAGCAAAGAGCTAGTTCTATAACTACACAATTTCGTTACATACTGTAACTAGTTGCATTTTTTAAAATAGGCTTTGAAACGTTGGCTCTTATCATTTTAAGTTCTTTACAAGAAAATTTTGTCATATCAATGTTAGTTAAGAGAAAAAAAAAGTTTTTAGGTATTTACGTGTTTTTAAGAAAATCCTAGTTGTGACAGCCATATGAAACAAAAAGACGTACCAATATTACAGAGGTATATAATGTTTTTATTAGGAATTATTTTAAATAAATAAATTAAATAACAAAAAGGTTGTGGAAACCTGAAAAATTTAATTGACAATGACATAAGACACTTTGATAGATTTGACAATAACGCATCTGTCGTAGTTTCGTTGGCCTCGAACTCCAATTACTGGTATAGAGTTGTTACTGAGTCAAGTCAAAGTCAAAAATTATTTATTGAGTAGGCTTTTCGAATCGTCAGTTATGCTACTTATACATTTATATGGCGGAATGTGTTTATTTATCATTAATATTATTATAGTATTAAATTACACTTATCATTGTCTAGGTAACCTAGACACTGATAAGTGTAATCTATGTATGACATTAAACTAAAACTTCTTGGAATTGGTAAATATATTGTCTATATTATGAGAGTACATATGTTCTTGTCATGATTGTCAATGTGACTTCGTCTAGTACTGGTTTTGTTTGATTATTTTTACACCTTCTTATAGTTTTGAAGCAATAATTAATTTTAAATAACAATGAAGCTGCTGCTAAAGAGCATAGGTTTTTCGAAAAAAAAATATATCGATTTTGTGTACATATTGTAATAAAAATCTAAAACCAATAAAATTTATTTTAGAAAGCCACATCAAAAGCATGGTTCTTACCATGTAAAAAAGAAACAAATTGTGCAATCTATCTGGATAAATTCGTTAAGTTATATGACTGTTTCAAAATTGATATTGCTTTTAATTCAGCCTCCGTAGCCTAGTTGGTAGTGACCCTGCTTACGAAGCTGGAGGTTCCGGGTTCGAATCCCGGCGAGGGCATTATTTGTGTATTTATTTATCACAAATATTTGTTCCTTGGTCATGGATGTCTATGTATATAAGTAGCTATATGTATCTGTCTATTATATATATCGTCGCCTAGTACCCACATCACAAGCCTTAATTGAGCTTACCGTGGGACTAGGTTGATTTGTGTAAGATGTCCCAAGATATTTATTTATTTATTTATTTATTTAATTATTTTGTTTGTAAGAAACGAAGTAATATTTTTCGATCTCGGTGAAAATCTTCGCTTTGTGGGCTTACAATCAATTAAGTAAGTTTTTTTTTAGAAAATAGCGATGCTGTATATATTGTTTGCGTTGTCTCGCCATAAGAAAATTATTACTCACTATCAAAAGTGAAAAATTTGGAGAGTTTTGGATAAAAATTGTAAATACAATACAAAAATGTAAATAGAACCCGTATAGTCACCGTTTCGCCGCCTGCGCATACCGTACCGGCAACGTTGCGTGCCATGCACGTAGCGTGTCGGGGCCGGCAAAATATTCTCGCCGACAATTCTTGCCGGTCCGTGCATGGCAAGCGACGGTGTTGGCCGGCGACGGAACGTCCTAGTGGGCATAGTCTCATACTTTTCCATACAAAGAATATTTTTTTGTCTGATACGTTCATGCTACGGTCATGGTATGCTACGGTCTAGTGGGCAGAGACCTTTATGCGTGTTCTGCACGTGGACGTGCGCGTGAGCGTGCGTGCGCGTTGGAGCGTATGAAATGTCACAGTGGATGGCACACAGTTTACAGTGATCACCGCGCAAGCCGTGTGCCATCCAACAGGAGATTTCATAGGGTACAATTAATACGCACACGCGCACATGCTGTGTGGCTCGGTCTTAAAAACTCGATACTTAAAACGCTTTTTAGTAACATGTATTTAAAAATGTTACCTATTAATAACTAAAAAGTTTAGGTAAAACATAATACTTAAGTAACTTTAATTTTAATACATTTTTTATACAAAAAAATACCTACCAAATACTATAAAAATATTTTCGGGAAAACTGCTTGGTTGCTAAAAAGATGACGTGAGGCCAGCGTGGGGGGCCCCACAGAAAATTTGAATCGCACGACTCTTTTTGGTGCTATAATTGTGTTCTAGACTACAGCATAAACTTATTTAGTAGCACCAGCATCAATTACCTTTAATTTACTTTTTTTCATTCGAACTTACGAGTATGGTAGGTACCGTCTTGTACCGAATCGAATGGTACAGAAAGATTAAAAATGTAGGTAAGTCGCCAATCAAGCCAGTGAATTCTGTTAGTTATAGATAGTTATATTATATGTGTATATTCATAGTTAACTTAATAACAGCTACCGTTTAAGATTGTTTTCTATGTATTTATAATAATACCTAGTATAAATAATTAAATTATTTTTTGATTGATTTGTGTTTAGTACCTACGTACGAACTTTATTACATACAAAACGTACGTTCACTATTAAATATAATTACGCGGAAATATTTTTTTGTAACCAAATGTGATAGAAAGTCAGTCCACCCTACCTATATGCGTAAGAAAACTTGAAGGTCTAATTTGGCGAATAAACACAAGGGACAGATCACGTGGCTACACCTTCATCAAGCGACCCTTGGCGATTAGTGGCCGGGAAGTGGCAGTGAATACATTGCGGGGTTTATTTTTACTAATTACCTAGTCACAGATTGATTGCACAAAGTGTGAAGTGCATCTAGTGAATGAGTAAATGTAAGACACTACCAATATAGTACATACATTTCGATGCAAGTGCAAAGAAGTTTTTAGACGTGTATCGAACGACTTTTTTCATAACAAGTGCCTTAAAAAGTTTACTTTTCCGCACTAGCTAGGAAAAATACACGTTATTTATACAAGCTAATATATACGCAGGTACTTGTTGAGTAAACCAGCAAGTGAATTTATAATCAAATATAATTAGTCGGCTAACATACTCGTATTGAACCTGCTAAAAGAAAACATTGAATGACTATAAAAAAAGCGCTGCTCTTTTATAGATATTTCAAGCATTTATCAAGTACCTACTAAGTAAGTACCTAGGTACAGTCTACACAGGGTGATTTTGGATCGTGTATCAAAAGTGAACAGTCAGAGATAGTGAAAAAAATCCTAATTAGGTAAAAGATGGTTTTCAGGGATCTTGATTGTCTCCATTGTGAAAGTTAATCAGCATGACCGTCCCTAGTAGACATTCTGTTCACTCCTGCTCCTGCACCCAAAACTTTATGTGCTTTGTAGTACTTAAAAAATGCACACCGTTCTACAATAAATAAATTAAATGCCTTAACCCTATTTATAAGTCATACTTTCTGCACGGGTCTAACCTAACAACGCAGATAAATACGAGTATTTCTCTGTCTCTAGGTTTGAAACGCCAGATCAAAAATAATTTGAAATTGTATAATTCCTTATTACTGTTCGTATTGATATTTAAGAAAATCGGAAGCAAGCAATGTACTGCGCGCCGTGTATAGTGGAGGCGGTAAATCTCGGCTAATGGAGGGTCAGGTACCACAATTATACGAGCTTGCTCCGGCAACGGCTGCAGACTTATTATCGAACATGTACCTACTTATTCATTAACTACTTATAAATATTTAGGAATTAGGTACCTACTTCTTTTCTTAAACGTCGGATTCGTCGCAAGAAAAAAGGAGCTTGAAATATACTTGAAGTTGAATGTTAGGTGTTTAACTCTGATGGCTATCATATAGTTGATGATAATGACATTTGTATAAATTAATAGGTATATTTTACCATCAAAATATGAAATCGATAGAGTGACTGAATAGACAGAAATTAACATAATTTTATTACATTTTCGTGCTTTTTCATTACAAGTTCATCTAATAAGCCGAATACTTTTAGACAATTGTAAAGCTTTCCCAACCATAAGTACTATAACTATAAAATCAAACAGTCTTCTCTCAATAGTTATTATCGAAAAGTGAATTAATAGTCAATGGAAGTGATACAATCTTACTGCCTATCGTTGCGAGTCGGGACAGCCTCCGGATCACTAAAGTCAACAAGGACAATTAGTGAATAGCACATCTGCTCGCATTGTGCCCGACAAATTGTCGTTAATGTGCACAAACATCTGACTGCTCAAGGTGCGCGGCGCGCGCGGTTTACGCTTATCACATTTATGCGATAATCCGACATTGCTAATTTGATTTCATTACAGATACTTATTTTATTAATTATTGTGGTGGAAAATAACCACGATTACATTTTGTTATTATTAAAAAAAAATACGACATTGAGCATACAAGATATTCACAATTTTCATATTCCACGTCGATGGCAACATTGGCAACACAACCATCTGACTATACGCGCAGTTTAGGTTAGGCTAACAACTTCTATGGTATAAATACCTATTACATAATATATTAAGTAATAGCTAGTAGGGTATCTAAGATGTATATATGAACATTTTAATGTCTTATTATTAGTTGCAAGTTTTTTAATAATAATAACAATTCAAACAACTTAACAGAGTCCGTTGCCTTTATTCCATTCTCCTATCACGTACTAATCCGCTTAAATGTAACCGATCTGTGCTTTTCACACCATTTGCTCCTAAACATTCCATATTACGTACACCTACTGACACGTTCACTCCAATAACACCTTATAATCTAACAAATAACATTGATTATTGCATACCTTAACGTAACCATAGTTTGGCGGAAATTAAATGTATCAACAAATAATGCGATTTGTGTCGAAAATCGCTGGATTGACGTTTTTGTGTGTGTTTGATTGACAGCTCGGTTGTGTGCGCTTCGGCATTCGATTTGGACTATTTTGGACATGTGGATGATCTGACAACATGTTTGTTATAATGAGTGAGTGGCGGATTTATAATGGAAATCTGTTGTTGGATTGCCATATACTTAATTACGTTTTTGTACGTACTACCTACACAATGTTCGTTTTAGGTATAACTATGTGTGTTTTATGTTGCCAATGCCCACTGGCACTATCTTATTATTAGGTAATAGGTAGGTCCCTACCTATTTCATAGAATTGATCCTAATACTAACATCTAATTTATAACATGATGTTTGTGTTTATTAAAAATGCAATGACTAATTTGTACAATTCCTTGGAAATCCGAAACTCCACAAATCTGATGTAATAATTGCAACTCTAGTTACAATGAACATTCTAACAATAAGCAAAACTCTTCATCGACAATTTATACAAACTAAGCGTTTAAATATTATTCGAAAGTATTTGTTCCGTAATATATTATTATAATATCATAAGAACGGTCGCACGCGCAGCTATAAAGACGACAACTGCACCAACAACATATATGTATGTATGATAATACAGGATAATATATTAGCGTGTGATCTGCTTATCACGGTAATATATGGGGGATTAGGGCAATAAAAAGTTATTAAATAAATATATTTGTTTACTCGCTAAGTGGACGCTAGGTAAGGTTGACATGCTACGCATTATGTATGAATGACTGCGAGTAGCTTATCGTTTTAGAAAATACTTAATACATACTTAAAGTGACTGCAGGAATTAACAAGAAATATTGTACTTTAGAAACTTATCTTTTCTGCAGAACCAGCTAGAATGAACAGATATTAAATCAATCTAAACGAATAGGTACCCAGACTACGAACAAATAAAACATGGAAGCCGCACGCCATATTAAATTGCCTTTCAAAAACGGTCCCGAATTTTATTTGACAACTGTCACCCCCTCTTCAATGCATCAAGGTAATGAATGTCAATATCAACCTATAAAAACTTAAACCGCCATTTAAAAATAGTTGTGATTGGTCCATCAAAGTTTTGATTGGCTATATTCTTTAAACATTTGTCAAAGATGTTGCGCCGAAATATGCGCGGTGTTAAGAAAAACGCTACGTCCTTCCCATCTTGACACAATTGAACAATTGCTTTTGGGGGCATTTTTGAGCTGGCGTTAGACGTCCATGTTATATATGGTCGCAGTACCCAGATCATTTTTATTCGAGTTTCATATTGACTACTTAAATAGGCAACACAATAAAACTATAAGAAATAAAAACTTGCTTAGTTCTTTACTCGCTAATTCAAAAAATTGGATTGCCTGTTACTAACTACATACTTAAGAATAAACAATAACACCTTGGGATATCAATTTTAAAAAAAGGTCACCGTATTTTAAACCCAGGTTTATCCCAGGTTCCTCCTCCAGGACCAAAGTTCTTCGACTTACCGATATCTGAAAAATTTTACCTTTTGCCAGCCCTATCCAGCTCAAAGATTATGTCCTTTGACACGGGCGAGGCGAGCGAAGAATTACCGTCGGTGGCAAATGGACTGCACCATAATATGTATGAAGCCCAGCTACAAAGTACACTTTGAAATAATCTTTTCCCACTTAGGTACTTTCAATCTTTTGTGAATTGCATCGTTATATTTCAAATTATATGCTACGTTATATGAGAATAACTTTTTGCTCTTTGGCCATGAGAATGAAACTCGCAGGCTACAACTGAACAACGGAATACCCACGCGATGCCATATCAAGTTTTTTTTCACATACAATATTAATTTAGAAAATGTTTAGGTTAAGTACCTATATTTAAAGTCATGCTGCAATGAACTCCGGCGCAAAATTCAATAAGCCATACTATAAACCTTCTAACAGCCTGTGGTTTATAAGTAGCAATAATAATTAAAGGCACCGCTAACGAACGGCCCAAAACGAACAAATCGCTGACAAACGGGCTGCATTATGGGCTACCGGTCTTGTCTGTGCGCGGGAGCGAGTGCTAATGGCGGTGCGGGGTTCCGTAGCGTCCACAACAATTGTTCAAAAGAATAGTGTAAGCTGTAATCGCCTGTTTCCAAATCATCATCAGAAAACGCGGAAAAAAATAGCAATCCACGGAAACATTTACATCACATTAATATACTAATATCATAGGAATAGTCCGAGATGTCCTAAATAAACCAAATACTCATAAATTCTAAACCTTTTTATTCAGCAACAACATTCTATTCGATGGAATTTATCGTGAGTGCATTGCAATGTCATGCCTTCAAATGAAATTAAACGATTATTTATCCAAATAGTCCTAGCAACAAACACTCTTGAATCGTCATACACAAAAGTAAATGAAAAAAATACTTCCGGTTCTAACCCTACACCGCTAACCGGCAGGACTTCTGTAGTAAAAGTCCAAAAATGCAATTATTTGCTAATTATTTGTAGGTACTAATTCACTGCCTCCCTTCCACAGTCAACTAAATATAAGTAAATAAATTACAATTCAGTCAGTGGTTCTATTTTTGCTGGTTTAACCCTAAATATAACTAAACGCCGTGGTCTTTTGTCCAAAGTATTAAACACGACGCAGAGTTTATCGACACCACGAACTTACCTTGGCCAAGGCATTGAGAACCTCGTTTTGTATAGAAGTCCTCCATACGAGGTGTTCATAATACCTGGTCTTATAAGGTATTTGGAAGCAACGATTTGAAAGGTATAAATTCATTGACGTTAAGCCGTTGTGGTGAACGGCGCCATATTAAAATGTAAAAAGAAAATAAATATGTTCATGATTCTGATCTGAGTTGTGGTTGCCAGTACATCTTTGTTTCTTCGTCACGTCTCGTCTGTGAAGGTACTTAAATAATAGATATCGCCGTTATGAACTCAAAAACAAGTTACTCGTATCATGGCATTTTTCTGCTTGTTTTTAAGTTACATAGGTATCATGAAAAATGCCAAAAAAAAATATGCGTCGGGCTTTGACCGAGGGTGATCCAGACGATACCCTCTTAATGAGTCGAAACATGTCGAGAAATCATCGACTTAAATACGTGAGTAACCCGGTTCGATAATATTTTAATATGTTTGAGTCTCACGTTAGTTATAATTCTAAAAATGTCATCTAAATAAGATGATTGCGAGTTGAAGCTAAGTAGCCATGTGCCGAGGAGAAGTTTCATTAGTTGCAAAACATCTATAGAAAATATTTTAACTAACAATCTAATCGATATATTATTAAATGTTTATCCTGTTTGGTTTACTAATAGTTGTTACATGAAATACAATATTATCGTTATCACATTACTTCAAAGTATGCATGAAATTTGAATGTTCAGAATATTCTATAATTTGTATGTACGATATTCGATTATTCGATTGATATTCGATAGTTGAATGTAGAGTAGATTGTATTGATCAATCTTATTCAGATTAGACTCTTCTACATATTTAAACACGAAATAAAGAATGACGAGCGTTTAAAAACAGAAACAAAAACGTAATTTTTCCAGATTTGGACTTGATAGGGCTCATTTAAAATCAGAATGCAATTGTAATAAAAAAAAACTGTCAGTAATTTAAGTTTACGTTACGCGACGACGTGATGTAATCAATGGAAATTCTTATTGGCGACATTATTTTTAATTACGTATTTAGATCGAATCAGCCGGTGATTCTTCAAGCAAGTCCAGATCTGGAAGAAACATTTTTTCGGGTTTTTCTTTTTTAAAGGCTCACGCTCGATACAAAATATAATCGATGGTTTTACAATAAAGGCTGCGACATAATGACATATTATGTCGTCTTATAATTAAGATGAATTGCATTCATAAAAATGTGTATTTAT
The DNA here is from genome assembly GCA_025490895.1 of Thaumatotibia leucotreta. Classification (NCBI taxonomy): domain Eukaryota; kingdom Metazoa; phylum Arthropoda; class Insecta; order Lepidoptera; family Tortricidae; genus Thaumatotibia; species Thaumatotibia leucotreta. The sequence goes on from JALPQI010020996.1 coordinate 14,757, forward strand.
TTAAGGAATCACTGCCCATATTTTAATGAATGATTGATTGTATAAACATTTAGACTCTCCTCGTGAGTTCTACCATATTTATTTTCAGTAGCAACAGTTGTTTTGTATTAAGTATCTATTTATTTTATGTCTATAGATAATTAAATAAATATTACTAATTTTGTCTATTGGTTTAATTTTACAATTAGGCCAATATGACATCTACCTATAGCAATTCAAAATCAAAATGAGTTGTATCATGTGAATTAGAAATATTTAGAAGATGTCATATTATTATTAAAGAGAAAAGACTCAGTTCACTGATGCTCGCGAAAGCTGAGTATACAAAATACGTGGATTAGCAGTGGATGCAATACATTACGTTATGTGCTCAATTATTTTGTATGAAAAAACAAATACCTTCGTTTCCTAAAGAAATTGATGTAAACAGGTTCCCTAGATCCGATAGTAATCACCATTAAAGTATTCGCCCGTATCAAATACACACGCTATAATGACTATTTAAAAAACAAACTAAAAATGTTGAAATAAAGAATTGCGTTTGCTCCACAAAAACTTGTGTATCATATGATTCATATGAGTCAAAACTACGAGTAACAGTGAGGTACTTCAGATTGACAGGTTGTCATCAGAGCCATATTGTGATAGGACAGAGTCATCACATATCACATGACGGATGTAACAAATGTGCCCACTAATTGCCCGAGGCGAGGGTTTTTATACTTCCCTTAAAACATTTGGCGTTATTCGCTAATAGAATATACATATTGTTCCAGCTTAAGGGTAGCTAGGGTACCTAGATTCTATGCTTCTACACTATATCGAAAAGTTATTTTTTTATTCGCCCTTGTATTGTTAGATTTTATAGGTACTTGTTTACTTTAGGTTTCGTACTCGCATGGTAATTGTAAGGTCAGGTAAGGTTTGTATGTATCTTATTGAATAATATTTGAAGGAACATTTCACGGAAAGAACATGCCGCCGCGATTTGGGCTCTACTTTTCACTTACGATCAGGTGGAGTGGAGCCACTTTGTTGTGCCAACATAAAAAAAAAAAAAAACATTTCTAGTCAATTCAAATTACAGAAAGAAAAACCACCTTACTTTTAACAGAATAAGGTGTAAATTTGCCCTAATTTTTTTTTGACATGCTTTTTCCGTGGACTCTTCATTTATGCTAAAAATGTAAACAATTTGAGCAACTTAAGTAACGTTAAATTAATTTTCGAAATAGAAATCAAAGTTGAGAACATCTTACTTTCACTATAGTAAAGCGAAATAACCGTAGTTTGAATACATATTTTCAGAAAAACTTAAGGTATTAGCAAAGTACCGACCCAATTGACGAAAGTACCGAGCTCCCTATAATAGCTACCTATTATTTAAGCTATTCATATACGAGTACGTAATGATATGTGTTTAATTAGACATATACATTATTTAGCTGTAATGAGGTAATACGGTTCTTCCCAGAAGCACTCGACTCGGTCTCCAAGCCCTACACAGCCCAGATCGCTATCGGCACTCCACACTCCTGCGCACCGATTGAGGAAAATGCACTTCAAAACTGTTTCATCAATTTCAACATAATCAATTCAACTTAGGTATCTAATATTGATTTACTATGCATTGATGTCTATTCGTTTGTATTATTCCCTTGTTTCAGGTAAAGCGCGAATATGATACTGTAATACCTATGTAGGTATTAACCCCCAACGTTTTTGAACGTTCAATGTAGGTCCATATGACCTAAAGTTTGGAAAGGATGATATATTGCCGTAGGTATAATAAGCTACACATTGAGATTACTTGTTAAAATAATTATGATTTCTTTATTACTAGGTAAAATCACGTTATGTATTCCGTATTGTTAGTTTTAAAGGAATTTAAAATTAAAATTGGGTAAATGAGTGACTACAAATGATTCAAAACCTGGTTTGAGTGATTGTCAAGCCTAGTTACCTACTAGAAATGATAAAGGCACAATGTCGAGCATCTTTATCATATCAAACTAAGAGTGAAAACAACATCCTCGAGATTACGAATCCTTTATAATTAACGTTCTTTCGTGGCCACGGCACAGTTTCAATACTCGTTCCTCTTGTTAACCAATCATATCCTCTATCCTCCGCAGTGAAGATGAATAGTTTTAACGTTTTTGTGACATTGGTTCTGCTGGCTCTTTTTGGGCTAGTATTTGCAGCGCCCGCGGAAGGTAAGATATCTCATACTTTGGAATTTCTATTAACGGTTTAGGGATTATTGTGTATTTAATTTCCATTCAAAAGGGCAAGCTCTTCCGATCTTAAATGCAACCATTTACTTTTGCATCATCAGCCTATAACCAGTCCACTGCTGGACAAAGCCTCTCCTATTACCTAAGCGTACGGACGCGTTAGGAGGTAAATGCCAATAATCGCCACGCTGGCCAAGCGGGTTGGCGATCGCAATAGTGTGTCCACTCCACGTTTTTTTAAATAATTATATTCGCCGCACAATAGTTGACTACATGTAAATGGTCTGGGTGCTTAGCCAAGTTGCCAATCGCTAGCGCTTGCTAGCGCATCGTAGTTTTCCCTCTTTGTCGCACTAATATGAAGGAGTGACAGAGAGGGAAAACTACGATGCGCTAGCAAGCGCTAGCGATTGGCAACTTGGCTAAGCATCCTGATGTTTCGCAGAGTTATCAGGTGTGGAGCAGCTCCCAGCGATGCTGGTACGCTCCGGGCCAGCCCAGCTGTCCCTGGATGCGCCACAGCCGCGCCAGTGCACCAACAACGCCTGCGCCAACCTCTGCCGCTCGCTCGGCTGGTCCAACGGCTTCTGCCTAGACGCCGAGTGGTGCCTATGCTACAACTAACCTTCTAACTGTTAGCAGACAACCTTACTATAGCATGATGTTCACCCTTGTGATATGGCTCCTATGAAAGCTATATTTTTTGTGCCATTGTTTGAAATATGATAGAATTTAAACAATTCATGTAAGTAATAAAATATGTATTTAACTATAATTGTTTTCCATTTCGAGCTTGACTTCAAATTAAAATGTTTGTAAGATTTTTTTCTCAATGCCCTCAACCGTATCCTGGTTGAGGGCATTGAGCTTCGAAGTACTTACGTAGTTCTATAACCAGTTAATCTGCTTTAACTTGGGAATTTAATTTCGAGTAGAAACTCGAAAACCTCAGTTGAGGAGAACCTCAGATCACATATCAGTCCTCACAACACAATGCGACCCAAAATAACGCCTGTCATTTGAACTAATCCTCTACATTCATAAAAGCCCGCACAAAACTAAATTTTAAGTCGATTTTCTGTATCACTTACAATGTCAAAAGAAAAGGAATTAATCCAATAACTTTGTACACCTCGTGACAATCAAATGTGCAAACAAGCAATGTCGACGAAAGATATTATATTGTAACGAACCCAAAGCAAATTGGGCTTTATTAAAATACACGAAAGTGTAATATTTAAAGTGATATATTGGTGAATATAACCTTTTATCCAAAAATATACAGCAATAAAAACCAATAGAAATAAAGTCAATTGCAATGCTCTATGGCCTATTTCCTCCTATTTCAAAGCACAAAGCATTGGACCGGAAATATGCGTTTACCTGAATCTAAAGGATTTTTTTTGAATGAACGTATGAATTGAATGAAAGAGTCCATTCACGACTAGTTTAAATGTCGCGTAAACGTAATTGTTGTTTTTTGCGTATTTTTGGGGTGTTTAGTGTAGTTCAAATTTATTGAAAGTTTTGGTAAAAGTTACTATTTAAGCATCAAACAAAATTCATTAGACGTTTCGGATAAAATACATACATACTTTTATAAGTAAAATAAGGGTTTTAATTTTATATCTATTAGTAGGTAGGTAAGTAAGTACCAACTTTAGTTTTCAGTGATTTTGATAATAATTAGGTCAGGTCAGTCGCTATAATAATATATTTAGTATAAATTATGCATTAAAAAAAATCTAACTATATATCCGCTTGATAGGTCTGAAACAGGATAGGCTATTAATACAACCCAACTCCGGAAGATGGGTTATTTTTGCTTTAAATCGTTCAATAATAGGCCATGTGAAGTATCTATCGGGATCCATTTGAATAACGTAAATACCCATTGCCGTTATTATTTATTTATTTATTTATTTATAATTAATCAAAAATAATACATAAATATATTATTTTTAACAGGGTTTCGCCCATTTTAAGTATTAAATAATTTTATTGCATTATTATTTGACTACCTATGAAATGAAGTTCAATCATTTTTTTTTATAATAAAGCTTATGATAGTTATGATTATTATATAATATTTATGGACTTCGAGAAAACTAGAACCTTGAAAATGAAATAAATATATTTTCTCATTTATCAACATTTTTATTTAAAAATTAATATTTTTCTAGATTCTTAAAAATAAAATTCATGTTATTTATTTTAATTCATTGATATATGCAGCTTGAACTAAACACTATTTCGTTATTATTTTATAAGTTAATCATTTATTCAAGTAAAAAATGTTTGTAACATTGACTCCACTGCTCTCTGTTCCATAAATGCCACCAAAATCCTAACCCTAATTATAACAACGATATAGTTTGATGATGTCTTAAGAATATTATAATACCTATTTATAATTTTGAAATCATACTTTGAAAGAGCATTTATTTTTCAGCTCAGTTTCTCTTGCATTAACTATCATCAGCCCACCCCATAGATGCCTACATACCTTGACAGTGTAGGCACATGCAAATATACAATACAATACAAATACATTGAAATGAATTAAATGACTTAACTATTTATGAAAATAGTTCGGCTGCTCAATAAAAATAGTAAATCAATTAACTAAGATTTTAAAATCACATTTAACTTGACACATTCTAAACCATCCCCTATCATCAACTAATATCATTAGTCGACTCATTTGTAAGTGACACCTTCAAAAATAAAAAAAAACCCCTTGCCAGACAGCGTGGCACCGATCACAATGCGCCTGCGACTTTACGTCACCTTAGTTTACTCTACACTAGAAAAATAAATCTTCTGAAACCGTTATTTTATACCTTATTATTACCATATTTAAGGACCAAAGTTGAAATACTGCTAAATTTCTTTAAACATGTCCCGGCTTTTTTCTTTAGTATCAACTGTGTTCTCTCCCTTCAAGCTTAAACTTTGACTAAACGAGAAGAGAGCTGAATCTCGTTTGAAAGTACGAATGTAACTTAGTAAAGTGTCAGCGGGCCCATTAGGCCGTCAAAGTCGGAATGTCATTCAGGGTGTAATGGATCGCTATAGGAAGGAAGTTGCAGGTAGGAATAACACTATGAATGAGGGGAGGGTCTGCGAGTTTCGTACTATAGTACGGGGAAGCGGTAGGGTTTTCGTAACAATTAAAGCTACTTCATTTTATCACGTGCCGAGTGCTGCATTTTAATGAAATAGGTTACCTTAAGTAAGTATTTATCTTAAGCCAATTTGTGTAGAAAAGGAAAAAAGTGATTGATATTTCCGATTCTTACTGGATAATCAACCTAACTTTTTGATTAGGTTCTCGTATTTGGGAATAAAGAAAAAGGTTTTAATTCAGCAAAAAATAATCTTTTATTTTGAATCGTAAAAATTTTGTACATACTTATTGATATTAACATCTTCAATAAACCTAATTACTTATTATGTTATCCAAGGTATTCTGTTACTTGTAGTTTAACTAAAATCATGACAAATCGCGATAAAAACAAATTACAACTAAGTACCTAGATACTTTACTAAGGTAAAAACTTAATGAAAAACGAGATACAGTTTGCAGCAGCGACAACTACCTAAAGAAAGCTTTAACGGGGTTTTCTAATTGTCAATAGAAACACAATACAAATGTTTAATACTTTTCTTAAATATATCCTAATTTCAAGTCTTTATTGGATTTAAATAAAATGTTATTATATTTTCTCATCTGAAACGTACATCGGTCTCAATACTTACATGTAGGTGGGAACGAGAAACTATATAAATGGGTGAGAGCAGTCACTGATATTACGCTAATGATGCCCATGTCATTAGTTATGAACGTTATGGCGTACATAGGGATGGGGTATGCGATAATATTAGATATCGATAAAAAATGCTGCTACTAGTTGAAATAAATAAAAGTCAATTTTTTTTCTTAATTAACCGTTTAGATAGGTTAATCAAGAAGGAATAAATACTACTACTCTATAAAATCACAAGTCACGATAGAGTTGCGCGCTTAAAAAAATCACCACGGCACCATTTTATATTAATATGGTACTGGCTGTCTCTGCCATTGTAGAAGTAGATGCGTCTGCGTGTCTTGCTTTCGTTAAAAAATAGAGAGGCTAACTAGATCCAGAAGTTATATTTTTCGTTTTAATATTTGTCAATTTGTTGCAAAAAATATCATGTGACTTAATAAACATGAAAATATCAATTATCCACGATGATTCATGTTATTACAGTCACGGCCATCCTGACAAATAGAATATGCTCCTAATTTAGGTACTTTTACTTACCCCAAATCTAAGTCTAACTTTAGCCATACGTAACATACGTTGACTGTGGTAAATAACATGATTGAATATGTTAATAAAAAAGTAGATGTCGATAAATAAAATATCACATTCCATAACTATGAATAATCCGTCAGCGTTGTATTGATACAAAACCTAAACACAACCTTTGGCTACCGGTTTATACTCCATAGATGCGTTTTTATTGCTAGGATTATCCAACTAACGATAATTGTAAGCCTTATGTCAAGAACCAGAGGGACAAATATCGCGTATCAGGCAGTCGGTTTTAGGATTTTTTCAATAGAGTTATTAAAGTAGAATTTATAATACTTTTGTGAAGTCGATTAATTTAGTGCGGAGGTGACCGGATGCGGGCCGATGAGGTGTGAACTTGAAATGAGCTTTATTGTAGTTCTAATCTAGGGGTTATTAATTATGTGATGTGTGGTACTTAAAGGTATGCGGAGCTAATGATAGTTTACTTCTTAGACTGTAAAAAAACTTGGTGAATTTATAATTTATAAAAAATAAAAAAACAGGTTGTGTAAAAAAATCAACTGTATTCTAATTCTCGGTAATACAAAATTATCCTTTTTTAATTTTATTTTAAAAATCACATGTAGATAATTATGTATCTACCATGAATAAACTGGGTATTGAATCTAAATCTGAATCCTGTAGGTACCTACAGTACAGACCAAAGTGGATGGATATGAATGTTAAATATATTCTACCATAGTAAAATTTACTACAAATGGCATTCATTTTACACTATGGGTAAATGCATTTTTTTAAATTTACTAGAAGTAGTTAAGTCATCTAACCTATTTGTACATTTGTTACTAATTATAATAATACACCGACTTATACCTATACCTATACAGCAGAAAAAGACCTTATCATTATTAATGACACTTTTTAACAGTACCACTGTCACATTCCCACACTACGCGTAAAGAAAAACCGTCAAAAAATGTAAAAACTGTTACAATAACAACCTGATCTCGACAGCTCTATGGTATCGTTTCCTCTCAAAATACCCGGACTTTGTTTGCACTCAAAATATCCTGTTGTAACGCGATAGTTTAAAACATTCCATACAATATCTACACTATTTCCACACGGACTATTTATATAGGTACTAGTTGATGATAGTATATGAATACCCTAAAACTACATAGGTACATACCTACCGAATATTTTGTTTTATTCAGTTTTTGGGGTACTGAAGTAGTTAGTTATTTTGGTAGTTATGTCAGTTATAATATTTTTCATGTTTCTTAAATATAATAAGCAAGGATCGGACAAACGCCCGTCATTTTGAAAAAATAACCCTGTTCCGTGTGGTAGAGACTTCCATATCTTATGAATCTTATGATGTTAACAATTTTTTTAATTTAAGATATTTATTTAAGGTATTTTTTATAATACGAACACAAAGTATCTATTTAGGAG
>JALPQI010020997.1:0-20460 GCA_025490895.1 Thaumatotibia leucotreta
ATACGTTTTTGTGGAACAACTTAAATTGTTTTTTTTTTAAGTTGTATTTTTTAAGTAGTAACACTACTATTTTTATAAACTTAAGTATTAGATATATACCAAAGAAAAAGTTTACCAACGCCTAAGGTGGGATATGAATTTTGAACCCACGTCCTCAGCTACTTATCGTGGCTGATGCCTCTTGCCAATCTAATAATAAAATATGCTATAATACCTACAAGTAAAATTTTGGTTTTTTAAATCTCGATTGAAAATCATGACAATTTCTTTAAGCTGAAATATGATAAGAAGTGAAGTTTTTTAAAAGAATATATTGTTTATAACAGACTTAGAAAAAGGAGTAGATAGGTACTCAATATTTTTTGTATTTTTGTTACACAATATCTCCGAGGATAATGAACCAATTTAAAAAAAAAATGTTCTAATCGAACGGTGGTCTCGTCGGCAGCACATCGGGGTCTGATCGTATATGTAGTATTGGAGACATCGGTTGAAGTTAATTTCTATATTTAACTACTCAATTCATGTGAGCGGTAAAAGTAAAGCTACATTTATGATTTTGTTTCTTTTTTTTAGTTTTTGTCAAATGTAGTGTGAGTTCCTATTATTGACTTTATAATTACTAAATGTGGGTTCCAATTATTTGTATTCTGTTATCTCATAAACTCTGTTGTTATTATAATTTTGATGTACTTAGCTTTCTGATAAAAAAAATATTTGTATTTTTTTCCTGTTACCACAGTGGCACCGCTGATTTTGTAAGCTGCGGCCGTGGCCCACTAACGACCGGTCGGTACTTTCTTTCGGGTCTCACTTCCGCCAGCAAGGACAAGACATACAGGTTACTTCCTGCTGACTACTCACGCCGATAAGGTTGTATGTGGTGTGTAGGTGAAGGCGTTTAGAACCTTGTTGCTTTAGCTGCCTACGAAGCTGGAGGTTCCGGGTTCGAATCCCGGCGAGGGCATTATTTGTGTATTTTATTTATCACAAATATTTGTTCCTTGGTCATGGCTGTCTATGTATTTAAGTATCTATAAGTATCTATCTATTATATATATCGTCGCTTGGTACCCACATCACAAGCCTTAATTGAGCTTGCCGTGGGACTAGGTCGATTTGTGTAAGATGTCCCAAGATATTTAAGATATTAAGATATGGAAATTTACTGGTATTAGTGTAGTATAAATAGTAAATAAAAATAAAATAATAATAAAAAGGTTTATTTCCAAATTAAATGTACACAAAATTACAATTTATACTGACCCCCACACTAGGCTAGGCCTGTCCCGTGAGGGAAATCTTACGATTAACAGAAAGATTTTACATAAGCGGCATAAGACAACAATATATATGTATATATTTTCTTTTTTTTTCTATTGCATAGGTATTAAAAATGAATTAAAACTAAACATGCAAAAACTGATTCAAAAAAATAATATTAATGGTTGTGTGTGTGAGAGAGAATGTGTTTGTTCATGAGTGTGTGTGTGTGTGTGTGTGTGTGTGTGTGTGTATGGGTGTGTGTGTGCTATTTGTTAGGATGTTATGTAGTACATAGTAAATTACATCAAACGGCTTATTAATTTCGAATATTCGTTGCGTCATAATTATTTTTATTAAACTTTTAGTTTTTGTAATATTATAAACAAAAGAAAAACTAGAAACTACTTCTTTCGTGAGACTCGAACTGGCTTTTAGTTAGTCCTATAGTCAAAATAGCACTTAATGACTCTTATGAGTCAAGTCAAAGATTAAATAATTGACAGTTTCGTTCGTAGACCCTTCTTCTTATAAAAAAATAATTTCAATATTTTTTCATTAGCTACACACGAATTATTAGCCACTGAATACCTAATAGTTAAAAGTAAAAATAAGGGTCGAAATATTTAAAAACAATTTTAGTAGAATACTGATTTTGGGCGCTCGAGCCTCAAAAATGGCCCACCTGGAGATACAGTCATTGTCATTTACAACAGAATGTAATATAAATTCTTTCGTAATCCATTTAATTCACGAAGATGTTTACAAAACCTCTATTTAATTTATTTTATAATATAAGTCTAGACACACGAAATAATCCTAAAAAATAAGGAATTACCTACTGTACTTTAGACATCAACGCGTTTGATATGTCCATTGTTCTATTTATTACTGTTAATACCTTGTCGTTTTAGTACCTACATTGTTTTTCGTGAAAATATTGGTTCGTATTGTTGATCAAAAATTAAGACATTAACATTAAATTTATTTTCATTAAAAGCCTTTAATTATGTACAATTTGTATGCAATCGAGCCTCACAATTAAACATTTTTATTTACTTGATTACTACGCCATCTACTGAAAGCTGGTGATACTAGAACAGCCACAGGCCTTCCGAGTTTGTGCGGACGAGTAAAACGCGCAAAACATAACTGGAGTCTATGGTAGTACTGTGAAGTCTCAATAGATGGCACTACAGGTCTTTTATTTTTTTTTAAATATTTTCTTAGACTAAAGTGTAAGTTCAAGTTATCAAATTATTTATTTTAAAGGAAAATGTTTAAAATAATATATTTCGATATTACGAGTAATGCGCTCAGTATGGATATGGCGCCCAGTGCAGGATTTATTCTGTGAACACCTAATTCCCCAAAATAACCAACATTTTTTCATTAAATAAAACTTTAAAACGGTTTAACTCGTGTACATTGATTAAATTTAACTTTATCCCGACGTTTCGAGCACTTTACGAGGTTCGTAGTCTGCGGGTGACTATAGGTACTTTTATTTCATGAGTAATCGCGATAACCGAAGAAAATATTAAAAATATTATAATTGATTTATTGATTCTATGAATTCCATTGTTGTTTTGTCTTGTCAGCCTCCGTAGACTAGTTGGTCGAGGCTGGAGGTTCCGTGTTCGAATCCCGGCGAGGGCATTATTTGTGAATTTATTTATCACAAATATTTGTTCCTTGGCTATGTTTGTCTACGTATTTAAGCATCTATTAGATATATCGTCGCCTGGTATCCACATCACAAGCCTTAATTTTATTGTGCTTACCGTGGGACCAGGTCGATTTGGGCAAGATTTCCCAAGATATTTATTTATTGTATTTATTAAAGGTTGGTAAATAATATACTAGTATATTATTTCTAATTGATTTTATTGGTAAATTTGAGGTAGATTATCAACGTAACCTTTTGATGGTTATAATATAACCTTTTGATAGCAACTTTATTTTGCTCTATCGCTTGACAAAATATTTATGAATAATATTAACTACAAACTAAATCTTAAAACATAAATTAGCAAAAGTAAATATAAATATAAATATAAATATAAATATCTTGGGACATCTTACACAAATCGACCTAGTCCCACGGTAAGCTCAATTAAGGCTTGTGATGTGGGTACCAGGCGACGATATATATAATAGATAGATACATTTAGATACTTAAATACATAGACAGCCATGACCAAGGAACAAACATTTGTGATAAATAAATACACAAAGAATGCCCTTGCCGGGATTCGAACCCGGAACCTCCAGCTTCGTAGGCAGGGTCACTACCAACTAGGCTACGGAGGCTGACAAGTAAGATTAAAATATTAACATAAATAAAATTAAACCTAAAAAAAACCCTTAACCCCTGTAACGCCACTGTCATTAAATTGTTGATTAAATTATTAATTACTTTAATGATTTTATATTATAGTCCAAAATGGCTTATAACGGATCTGTCCTGTCACAAGACACTCCAGGGGTTAAGTTAAAAGGAGCTACCCATCCAAACCGCCCCGATTATTTCTAATACATTTTCTTGTCAAATACATAAAGGTGCACTCAGACCAAACGAGCATTCACTGTTCTATCCCCCACTCTACGAAATCAACAAATCACGTTTTGTGTAACGATCGAATTTCGCAGAGTAGGGGGTTAGAATAGCGAATGCTTAAAGGTGCGTTTAAACCAAAAGAGCATTCGCTGTTCTAGCGCCCGTTCTACGAAATCAACCAATCACGTTTTGTGTACCGATCGAATTTCATAGAGTGGGAGGTTAGAACAGCGAATGCTCTTTGCTCTTTTAGTTTGAACGCACCTTAATACGAGTGCATTCGTTTGTTAAGTTACCAAACTTCAAAGCGTTCTTTAGTTATGATAACCGCAAGTATTTCCCTAAATAAACGGCATCTTACTCATAGTTGCTAAGACGGATGTTACATTCCGAGAACTGTAGGTACTATGCAAAATGTATGTGCGAAGCATCATTGCTTACATACAAAAACTAGATAAGTGAATAAACGTGATAATAGGCCTCCAGGATCCACAGTAGGTTAAGGTTCATGGTGTCAGCACAATCATAAAGATCTTCACGATTTTGTACCTTAATCCTTTAGAATAACGTGAAGAGTTGTGTAGATATTTCTGATTGTGATACCAGCAGAGGTGTGTGGCCAATTATCGTTCAAATGGTCGGATAATACCAGCCGGAATTCTGCGTTTGCGGTCTCTGCCAAATTTATAAACGACGCTGTTGTACTGTCCCGAAAACATTGTTTTTCTACTATCAGTGTCAGGATATAATTAAACGTAGGTTTACGCGATTAAGACCCACTTGTCTTTAAAATATGAGTGATAATCGTGAAAGTTTAAATCAATATATCAGTGTTAATTTTTGGATTTTCTTGTTTCTTGCCACGAGATGGACAGACAACCTTATAAAGTTTGGTTGCAGGTCGCATCCAAACGGTTTGTGTGGAGGTACAAAGGGGAGGTCTATGTTCAACAGTGGACGCGTGTGATGACGGAAATTATGATGATGATGAAATATCTATAATTGCCTTCTTTTTGTATGTTCTCTTCTCTAGAAATAATAGTGAAAATCTAGCCACCAAAAAGCTAAATTGATACATTCAATGCAAATTAAACCGGTACAGAAAACAAGATTATTGTTTAATGTATTTGACTGTCAGGCACTAAGTCCTTTGATAACATTCTTACGCAATTGCACATCCAATAATTAGTCTTACAATTTAAGGCTTTAATATGATTCAGAGTTTCAGACCTATGTTTCTCAAAAACAGAAAAAAAATATTTTTCAATATAATTCGAAATGCATTTTAGAATGAGGTCTTAAAATAGTTAAATGTCCTGCCGCTAAGGTTTACAGATCAAGGATGTATATATTAGATCCATTCATATTAACAACTATTGGCTGACGTCCAAAGACGCTTTTCAATAGATTTTAACTGCAACTCATGACCTTACCAAAGTAAACTACTTTTTTACAAAAGAAATATGACGTTTGCTATTTCAAATGCACGGTCGAGGAATTTAATTTCCTACCCATTTCGTACCTTGTCATACAAGTAGTAGCTATAATATGACAGTCCTAGCAGCTTTCATATTGATTGTCACTGTGACAAGGTACGAAATGGGTAGGAAATTAAATTCCTTGACTGTACATAATAACACAAACACATGTGGTTTAATTTACCCATGACTAACTTGTATGTTTAGTCATGTCACTAGCTACCACTAAAATGTCTTTAATAGGACTGAATTATAAGTGAGGTCTTTAAAGATGCACAAAGCATTCACGATGCGTTATTTCTAGAGATAAATGAGAACTTTACGGCACTGATGTGTCATAGATATTTAAATCGAGTATATTTATATTCAGTTCAAGGGACAGATTATGTCACCGGTCCCTACAAAGAGTTTAGTAACCGGAGTCGACGATATAGAAACTCCAGAAATTGATCTAATTTTGACATTACAGGATATTTGATATCACGTTAGTAGAAACAAGTATTTTGTACAATTAGTACAAAGTATGTGTTGATGACGTCAAAATAGGAGTGATTTGTTTATCAATTTTATTATACATTCACTACATTGAAATAAGTAGTAAAATTATTAAATAGAGTATTTTGCTCAAATAAGACTTTATTATGTTATTTTTAAAAGTTACAAACTCTACAGTCTACATTAAAAGATTTTCTAAAAATTACTCGCATCGTCTGGTAATCGAACCGAATTAAGTAAACGTGAAAAAATACACCTCTATTTTTATGATGCGAATCGAAATAATAACTAAAAAATAACAACTCATCTTAATATTACATTTTTTTTTAATACGAAGAGGCAAGTTTTTTTTAATATGTGAATACAGAATTACTATCTTTAAAAAATAACATAAGGTTCTCTTTGCAGCGCTAGCTAGGATATTTAAGGTATTCCTTTCATGTCCCATAGTTTTCAGACGCACCGTACAGATTATAGGGATTAAAAATTAATGTAACATGAAATTTTTTCTTCGAAATTATACTCCTATTAACATCTATTATATGCATTTATTTATTATTCTTATTTATTTTTTTATTTAGTATGTACCTATATTTAGACAGATTCCTCCTATTTTTGTTTCTCATATTATATTACGCAAGATAATAGTTATTTATGATGCAAGTATAGAAAGAAGCCTTTTTTCAGGGCGAGTACCGGTTACTATGTAATGTACTTAAACCGACACAAGTAAGAAAAAACCTATTTTCGACATGTGTATCATACAACATTTTACAATGCATTATGCGAGGAAAACCAGACTATCCCGGCAGTACTAACCAGGCCGTGCGGAAAAGTACTATGAATATTAATTCCAGCACACGTGCAAAAAAAATCACTTTACGTGCATAAGCTTATTCTTAAATAGAGCACTATCTGAGCATATGCCTTGTAAAAATAATAGTGATTTTAACATAACCTTACTCTACAGAATGTTTCGTGTAACATCCTGTAGAGTAAAGTTATGTTCCACTGAAAACCTTGAACGAGGTGATTTAGTACGTTATACTGAACAACATTTACTATGGGATCAATCGCGAAATTAAAAAAAATTGCCTTTTTCATACATTTTGACCGATCGATGACGATATTTTGTTAGAAAGAGCCAACATTTTTTTTGAGATTTCTGTGTTGGTTCCATGGTAAAAGTTGTTCAGTATAACCTACCAAATCACCGCGTTCAAAGTTTTCAGTGCCTCGTGTAACACGTTATATATCTATGCGGGGACTAACCATGTTGATTAAAGTACTCTTTTCAAGCACAGTACACCTCGCCCGTGCGATAAAGCTCGCGCCGGTCGTCAAATGTCAAGGACGTCATTGTACGAGCCGTCACATGACGTAGTCATGTGACTATGTTTTTCTAACGTAGGTCTGCATTCTACCCGTTTTCCGTTCCGCTAAATATAGATACTCGTAGAAGTGGGATTCCTGCCTTATGAGATCGATTGACTATGTATTAAGGTCTCTGCCCACTAGACCGTATCATACCATGACCGTAGCTTGAACGTATCAGACAAACTAATTGTATTGAAAAGTATGAGACCGTGTTGGCCGGCACCGGAACGTCCTAGTGGGCATAGTCTCATACTTTTCAATACAAATAATAGTTTTTTGTCTGATACGTTCATGCTACGGTCATGATATGGTACGGTCTAGTGGGCAGATACCTTTAAGCAGTAACCTTAGCATATGATTGGTGCGATAGTAAGTCGCCGCGAGACACTTCCCATCTTTTACTAACTATAATAATAAAAAAGGATGGATAATCTATCGCAGCGACATACTATCGTACCAATCATGTAATGAGGTACTCGTATCTAATGTTGAAGGTTCTCTTATTTATCGCCGAAAATTATATAGCCGAATATTACTTCCCAACTCACGTTTCGTGAAATTTTACTTCGCCGAATGTTCATTTCCCAACTTATTAAAATGTTTTGTTTTATTTGCCAACCTCACAGTTACCAACTCAACATTTGGTCCGTGTTTTACAAAGCAAATCTTCAAAATGCCAACATTCATGTGGCCGAATGTTTTACTTGACCTAATATAGAATTAATTTATTAAAATGATTAAAAATTAAAATATGTACATATTGCCCGTCGCTTTCATTTATAAATTGAAATAAGTCGTAACAAAGTAGAGGTACTGGAAAGTGTTTATACACTTCGTTGTTTATTGTTTACCAAATGTTTCATTACGTACAATTTCGTTTAGCAACTACGTAATATCATTTGTGCAATTATTAAATAGAATACGGCAATGAAAATGGAATCGATCTTGTACCTAAAATATGTGTATTGGATTTCTGCGATAATGAGTCTGCGATCAACTTTTGAGGGAATTTATTTACAAGGATGCCATTTTCACTTGGGGCAAATTTTATACCACCAGTGATGACTTACGGCGCCGAAACGTGGTTCTTCACCATCGGCCTCATCTCTAAACTCAGAGTCGCTCAACGAGCTATGGAGAGGGCTATGATCGGAGTTTCTCTGCGTGATCGAATCAAAAATGAGGAGATCCGTAGGCGAACTAAAGTTACTGACATAGCCCTCCAGATTAGCAAGCTGAAGTGGCAATGGGCAGGCCACATTGCACGCAGAGCAGATGGTCGATGAGGTCGAAAAGTGCTCGAGTGGAGACCACGGCTAGGCAAACGCAGCGTAGGACGTCCACCCACGCTGGATGCAGGTCGCATCTAACCGGTACATGTGGAGGTCCAGAGGGGAGGCCTATGTGCAGCAGTGGACGTCTTATGGCTGAGATGACGAAATTTTATACAGGACATATGAAATTTTATAATTACCCTTTTTTGAAATGGCTCCTTTTTCCATTTTTTTATAACTTTCTTGTACAGTTTGAATACTATAGCATATCTTTTTTTCGGGGTGAAAAAAAAAAAACGTCGAAGGTCAGACGGGAGCGAAGCTTGACCTTCTAACCTAACCCGGCCAAGTCGGATCTGCACTGGAAGGCTTGGCTCACTCGCTTCGCTCGCTCGCTCAATTTTCCTTCTAGTTAGGAAAAAATACCATATATTATAAATAATAATGAAAATTGTTTTTTTTTGGTTATGTTTTTCAGTGTTTGCCAAAGAAAGAATTAAGTATGGGTGGGCTTGTTTGTAAACTTGCCAAAAGTATGAAAAGGCAACTGTTGCATCAGCGAAACGTTATTCGTCCATGAGTTGTTCGGTCAATTGAACCATTTCACAAATGATAAGTCTGCCAAAAGTTTAGTTGCGTTATAATCAGACATCGGATTCCGTAGGGGCAGATCTTCTTGACAGCTAGGGACTTCCTATACCGATGTACTCATTTATCGATATTAGTTCTAAATACTAGTGACCACACTAAGGTTTACTTATAAAATATTTTTTTACAAAAATAGTATAATGTAATAAAAATAACAAGTAAATGTTCTCCTTCTTTTTTGGAAACGTTTTTAAAATTTTACTCGTCACAATCTATTTCTTCATGAGTTTCATGACTGTCACATCTATTATTGTTAAAGTAAACCAACATACTTTTTCTTCCATATTTTCGGGCGTTAAGCGTTTCCGTCTTGGCTGAAAAATCCATTTCATCCATAACTTATACATATGTACGTAACCTATTGTTTATTTTAAAGATGCTATGTGTGAATTTCATACTTGACTTCAGAGCAATAGTTATAAAAAAACGCAATGTTGGGGGCGGTCACTAGTATATAGAACTAGTATCGACAAATGAGTTTATCGATTTAGGAAGTCCCTAGCAGTCAAGAAGATCTGCCCCACGAAATCCGATGTCTGGTTATAATAATCTGCTTTACAATAATTCTGCCAAGTGAAACGTTGTCATACAAAAATTTGGCAATCGTTAGTTGTCAAAGTAAAAGGTCGGCGAAACGTTGGTTGGCAAATGAAAATCGGCCAAACAAAATTCTGCGAAAAGGCAGAACACCAATGTTGACATTCATAAGTGCAATGCGTGCCTGCATTGAATAAATTTTTTTTTTCATTTGTTTGTTTGTTGCGTAAGCACTTAACTTTGCACAATTTTCATCAGATATATCGTAGCGTCCGAAGTGCTCCAAAATATCTAAACATACCTCTATCGTTACGGCAATAAAGGCGTCAGATATTTTTGAAATCTTCAGACGCTACAATTATATATCTGAGGGCGAATGTATAATTATGATTCTCTAAATTATATGCCACCAAGCCTGACTGCATTGCGAAAAAAAACTCACATATCGTCGGGGATAGTGCAATACTGTTAAAATAAAATAAAATAAAAGTACTGCGTACCTATCTAACACATGTCAATACGTAAAGATTCTTATTTCAAACATTTATTTCTATGGAATCTAATCTTTATCTGCTATGCTATTCTCTTATTCACACATTCGACGCTGCGTTCGTCAACGAGCTCGATGACGAGACAGCCTTCACTTCGACGTAGAGCGCAGCGCAGCGCTGCGAAAAACGGTATTCACTAACGTAGAACAGCTCGTCGTCGAACTGTAGGCGGTAACTCTCGACGCAGTGTAGTTCCAGCTCACGCCGCATTCGTCGCCGAGCACTAGTGTCGTTTATAGTACATTAGTGAATACCATTTTAGGCTTGACGCTGCCGCAGCGCTGACACAGCGCTGACAGCAAGGCGGTTTCCTTAGTGAATAACACTGCTGCATGTGTTAGTTACGCGGCATTGCACTATCCCCGACGATATCATCGTACAACCAAAACAGATTTTTATTTTTTTTATTGCAATAGGCATGATGACTGGCAAGTCAAATCAGCATCTTTTTTCGAACTGTCAAAACGATCACCACTATGGAATTTTATATGAAATACTCAAAAGTGACGTCACGTTTGAGTACTGCCAAATGACCTACTCTTTTAAGTTCTTTTCAATTTATTAAATAGAAGTTCTGTACAAAAATTACAGCAATCTACATCTTAGTAATAATGTCTTCGTGTATTATGTCGTGCATGTTAAATAATTTATTTTAACTACAGCCATCATCCCTATTCCAGGGTCTGTGTCTGTACCGTACCATAGTAAAACTCGCTTAGTCAATTTGGTATAAGTAATGGGTTTTCACGAACTAGTTGATTAAAAATCCTGTACGAGAAGAAAAAATATCAAGCAGCTTTTGTACTAAAACCTGTATTTTATTTCTTTTTGTCTATTGTTTTTCATCTCTCTACGAGCGTATTAACCTGCATAAGCATGACTTACCGTACCGGTCCGACACTTCGCTTCAATAGTACCTACACCTAAATCACGGAAGACCCGCGTCAAAGTACCTAACAAGTCATCATCAGCCTATGTTAGTCCACTGCTGGACGTAGGCCTCTCCTATTAACTATGCGTATAGACGCATTAGGAGGTAAATGCCCATAATCGCCACGCTGGGCAAGCGGATTGGCGATCGCAGTAATGTGTCCACTATGATGACACTGCTGCCCATCATCAATCTTGTAGAATAGTCAGTGACATAAAGCTGTGTGAAAAACTTTTTCAGTGACGCTTTAAAAATTAATTCTATGTTATAGTTTGTACTTATGTTTGTATTTTAAACACACTGGATACATTATTTTATTTCTTTCTTCTTAAATAACGCAAGTAGGCGTAGGTACCGTATGTCTGCAAAAATTTCATGCCATGGAAACTCCTCGGGGGGTTAGGTGTGTCCTATTTGAGTCACCAGTTTACATTTGTTTGTGGATTCAATATTAATCAGGGCTTTAAAAAATCTCCCCATGGTCTGTCCAATTTTTTTCGTCTGGCTTTGCCCAAGGTGTGATTCCTCCGATTTTAGAAAATCTCACTTTCACGTCTACAAATTATTATTAATTAGTCGATAAACCGCGAAGTTCGGGAGGATGTAACTCGGTTTTGAAAAGTAATCTGCTGGTTGAAACTGTTATATGCTATTGTATGCCTGACCACGATTTGAACTAGGATCACTACCAATTCCACTACGGCACAGGGGTTGGCAGCATCCCAGAGTTTTATTCGGTAGGCTAGTATTTCGTTCACTAGATAGCCTCACAAAACCAATGCGTAATATTGGGCTTTACCCCCTGGGCCATGTGTTACATTGTGGTATGCAATTCAATGCATTTCTCTGGGTTAAAAAAGGGCCTCTCTCTACGAACTAGGCTACAGAGGCCGCTTGTATACAGTATTGGTAATTTACTTACTGTATACTTTCCCTTAACGTCAAACAAAACCGTTTTACTGCGCTTAATTACGCACCTCTCACTTATTTAAATTTAATTACCAAATACCGTCCAAAACTTACAACCTACGGTAAGTAGTTCACATGAATACAAACTGATGATTTAATTGTGCAATCTGATAGAAACACTCTGGAATTGTAAAATACCGTAACTATACAGCCAGCGAAAAAGGTTTTACTTTAAAACTGTTATTTATATGCCAAACGAGGTAGACATTCTTGGTTTACTGTACTCCTTAATGTTCTGTTTTCCTAGCACGTGATTTTTCAAAGGAACCATGTAATTTGAACCTTATGGTGGTGTAGTAAGGGTGTAGAACTGATATGATGCAGCTGTTTTGCAACCCGCTTCAAGCATTGTTGCATTCAGTCACATGATATTGGTGGAGGAGAGTACATAGACATAGTTGAATAGATATCGCATTCGTATGGAAACTGAGCGTGCTGGGTAGTTTTTGATCCTGAGATCTGGTGGAACAGTATTGCAGCACTTCTTAAGTTCTTCCAGCAACCATGTAGATTAGCAGATTTTTTTCGTTCATTACACATTTTCAACACACATACCTACTTAAAAAAAAGGATTATTAAAACATAAGTACTGCATAATCAAAACCAGTTTGAAAAGGTACGTACCATATTATAGATTGCTACTCTTTTTCGGGACCATTTCTTATTCTTAGATCAGAAAAAAATCTACACACTTCCCATCGCGATATAAATATTGGATTAAGTTATGAAGCACCTCAAATGCTGCAACTTTGCCAACCTGCTACAATTTTGCCCATTTTACGAAAACCTACTTTTCTACCAAACTGTTACATATTCTTTTCTTCTATAAAGAGTAAAATTTGTAGAATTTATCTGGCAACCCATTTCAACATATGTTTTCCTGGCAACACAGGTACTTTTAAACTCAGTCGGTGTCAACGCTTAGAAAGTAACCACGTGTTTTTTCGATGTGTTCAAAACTTTTATTATAAGTGCGAAAATATATGTTATAGCCACTTGTGGAGTACTCATATGGTAAGTAAATATGGTCTTTGCAATGCTTTAGGTAGTTTTTCATGTAAATAAACTCTTTTAAGGCCAGAATGACGACGGGCAATGTTGGGAAAGGTTTCTTAGAATGTACATGTCCCAAAATTGCCTGGTCTAGGGTTGTCACTATATTTATTATATAAAAAATATATGTAAAAAATTAGTTTTATTAATTAAGTCTTTAGCTACTATTAACTATTTGTTATTTCAACCCTTACAGTACTGAGAATAAGCAAATTAATAAAAGAAATGCAATTTTTTAAATATTTAAAATTATTTGTGTCTATTTTGTTTGGCACAACCCTAGCTACTCTTGGGACAATGTATGGAAATGCTATAGAACACGTCACAACTATGCCTACGTCGTAAAAAAAAGACTTGCGTAGTATTTAGTGTATTCTACGGACACCTTGGCTTAGATATGACTGCTATAACATTGAAAAGGGTTTCCATTTTTAAATTCTTCATATATTACCACAGATAATCCACTAGGCAAAGTTGCAGTTTTTGGCTACAACTTTGACTGTAACTTTAAATGTTTCTAGAAGCTAAACTATTAGTATTTAGCATACTTTGAACACTGATACTAATGTGTTTTGAACTAGATTAGCCTAGCAATGTAAAAAAGAGTACAGATAACACATACTTTAAGAGTTACTTGAAAAAAACATGAATTTCCGTGCAAAGTTGTAGCAGTTGACTTCCAATTGTTATGTGACATCACATCATATAATATATAAAAATCATACGTAGAGAAATCAAATTTACTTAATAATAAAAGGTAATGTCAAAGTCAAGCGATTCTATATCCACTCAATTGCTTTTGGTAACTCTGGTTACCAGCTGTCACTCTTATTTGACATAGGAATAAAGCTCAACCAAAATTTCAAAGCATGTGAGTGGTTATTTAGGTTGGCATAGCAACAAGCACTTTTGAATCGTCATGTTACACAATAGTAATTAAAAAAACCAACTATATTTGAATCCAAAATATATTTATCGATTCAATAAAATCATGGTTTTTCTGTCTACGCAATGAAATAAGTAATATTTTGTAAATCCATTCCACTTGGTACCTACTGATAGTACTGATGTGCTGCTATTATAATTTTTATGTAATTTTTCCTATTCAAGAAAAAATAAAATGACTATTACATTCTATTCAGTTACATGTCTATACATGCCTCGCATCACATGCTCCCGCGCACTATTCACGTTTCACCACCAATTAAACAACGATCCCCGACTACCCACATTTGCTACAAAACTGAAGGTCCAACAATACCAGTTACTCCTTGTGAATGGAGTGGCAGATACCGCGGAACCACTTTCTCCGGGCCATTAGGCATATTTGCGGACCCCCCACCACTTTGAGGGGGGCGTAGGACATGTGACACACTTCTTGAGCAACTAATGTGATTCGAATTATGCAGGTGATTCGAAAAAGACTACTTTGTCGGGAACGTGACGACTATGACGGCTACCTTAGAAATATATGGAAAGTATGAGAATTGTCTATCAATACAAACACCCAGTTATAAAATTAAGATACACCAAAAATTGTGGTCGCAACATTCTTAGATTTACGCGAAGAACGGCGTTACGTATCCGACATTCTCGTGGAATGCACCTGCACTTTTAACCGAATGAACCTCATTAGAACTTGTCAAAGCGATAAGATCCAAGAAATGCCTTACAATATGATTTATAACCTCACTGTGACATAGTTCCCGAACAGCCTAGGGTTCCAAATGAAACGCGAAACGCAACTGCCTTTATCGCACTAATAAGAACGAGTGACTACGACAAACGTCAGCAGTCAGAAATTTAATATGCAACAGTGCGTTATATCGTTATGGCAATAAAGACGTGTTCAGATATTTTTGAACGATCTGGACGCTACTATATATATATTATCTGATGGCGACTTCAACCTGGATTTTTGTAGCAGCTAAAGTAGGTAGTCAAATAATTCGGAATATTGTACTATGGTGCGTTGGGGTAAAATGAAACACTTTTCTGATTGGGATAAGACAGAAAGTCGTCCTTCTGCTGGTAGGACAAGGTAACATTTTGTCTTCATCATCATCATCATCATGTCAGCCAAAAGACGTCCACTGCTGAACATAGGCCTCCCCCAAAGATTGCCACAATGACCGGTCCTGTGCCGCCCACATTATTTATATATTATTCGGGTCAATCACTTTTTTTATGTCACTCGTTGCCATGGTTACGTTCTCCTGGGTCACCCTTAAAATCACAGTTTAGCAGCATTCAAATTGACAAAACTTTGAAATTTTTGACAGTTATGTGGCCTTTCCAAGGTGGGTCATCCACTCATCATGATAGTACAGTGTGCATGATACTTTCGTCTAACAAACTATCCCACTGTTGTCCCCTGGGTGATGTGACAGAATAACAATAAAAAAAAGTGATTGACCCTTAATACATTTTTGTCTTACCCCATTCAAAAAACTGTTTTATGTTACCCCAACCCAATGCATGTAAAGGGTGTACCGAACTGATTGGTCACTTTGAATGGTCCAATATCGACGTTGACTGTACCTATTACTTGGTGTGTGTAAATTTGGCAGTTAAAATAAGGAAAACGTAAAAATTCGTTTACACACGTAAGCCACTAGGAAAATATTACATCAATTCTGTCAATATTTACATCAAAAGACGCGTAAAATTAATCCAATCAAATATTGTAATATCAAAAGGCATTATTTAAACTACACGATTTGCATTAAATAAAAGTTATTTTGAAATTGGATTTTGGCAAATCACGAGTTTAGACAATTTGATCGTGACCGTGGATAAACTAAATGTTACAAAAACAAAATGGCAAAGGTGTCACCATTTCTGGTAGGCCTATTAAAAAAAAACACAAACGACCCGTCCCAGCTTCATACAAATATAATAGGTACTAATACTAAACCCTTCTGTTGAATCACATCACATCATCGGCGTACAGTTCACTGCTGGACGTAGGCCTCTCCTATTACATATAGACGCATTAAGATAATGCCCATAATCGTTACGTTGAGCTAGCGGGATGGCGATCGCAGTATTGTGTCCACCTTAGGCACTATAATGACGCTGCTGCCTGTCATTAATCTTCAATAAATAAATACTCAGTGACACTTCAATCCCTTAGTCATCATCATCATCGTTTCAGCCATTTATCGCCTACTGCTGAGCATAGGTCTCTCTTCTAGTACGCCACTCATCTCGTTCCTGATCCAATCTAACCGAGAAGTGTCCCGCAATCTGACAAATGTCGTCGACCCAATGAGCCAACGGATGCCCAGGGGCTTTTTAATCCGAAATAGGCCACCAATCCGTGAGAACTTTAGTCCACCTGCCTCCACTCTGCCTGGCAACATGTCCTGACCAGTTCCAATTGAGTTTAGTAACGGTTTATCCCTTAGTCGACTCTTACGATACCCACGGATTTGATCTGTGTCCATGGGAAGACTTGGGGTGATGATAAATGTACCTATTCTTACTTAATGAATTTGGGGTTTGGTAATTAAGTTAAAAAATAATTAAAAAGTTCCTTAAGAGATGGGCATCCGTGACGTCACATCACTCCAATCATCATTTTCATATCCTCAAAAACATTGAACCATCAGCTCTAAGCGTGATTACGTGGCGGTTGCGTAACGAGCATTTTATTGCTATCTCCAACCGGTTGGCTTGTTTTACGAGTCATAATGCGAATCACATGACTTGGGGAAACTTAAAAACTAAGACGCTACAGTAGGTCCGGTTGGTTTCTTTCACATTTATTTATGATCACTAATCATCGCACATTTTTAACACATTGAGGGCTGGGAACTCCCGAGGGGAGTTCTCAGTGGGAGGTCCGTTTTCGCTACAAAGCGGAAAAATCACGGGATTGGTTAGCACTCGTTGACAATGAAAGTGACTACTGGGTATCTATTATTATAAGTACCACTTTCAGGCGAGCGACATCATTTAAGTAAGGTGTTGTTATACATACTAAGGTGACGTATATTGACGTTTGCTAAAGTGCAAAATCGTAAAGTGACACGAAATTAAGTGCAAATAGCTACAAAAAGCAAGTATGATAATTTTTTCACAATAAGTTCAAGTATGAGAAATTAATCTGCTTTTCGTAACCCCTTATTCCATACACATTTGTGCCGCTTTGTTGTTAAACTCTTGTCCAATCGACAATACGTTTTTTTTCAACCGGTTAACTTTATCAAAAGAAAATGCGTTGATCGATGCATATTTGGAAGTGTTTTTTAGGGTTCCGTAGTTTATATTTTACGCCTACTACATTTAAGAAGTAAATGTCTGTGGATATACTCCACAGTACAGCAGTCCTGCTGTGAGTTTGCTGCTATGTTACCGGCAACCGATGGTGACGAATACTACCTAGCATGAATGCAAAAAGCTCCGTGCTCTTCTGCCAGTTGTCGGTAACAAACAGAATCCTACCGCGAACTATCTCTGTCACACCGATGATGCCTTCGCTAAAGTGAAAAGAGATAGATGCTGAAAAACGATTTTCGGCATTTGTTAGGCCCTCAAGATATACATATTTCCAGAGTTTCAGACTTCAGGAAAAAGTCTATTTCCATCTAAAAATTCGGCTTCGGCACATGTTATCCCACTCATGTTGAGTGTCCATTGTGTCCAAGTATTTTTTTTTTATATTGGCACTCCACCTGATCATAAGTGAAAAGTGGAGCCCAAATCCCGGCGGCAACGAACAGCCCGATGCTTAAAGAAGTTCATTTTTTAGTTCATATTAATGAATTGCCGATTTTCTTGGTCAAGAGATCTGCACGTTTGCGTCCTATTCCTATCACCATTTTAAGCTACATTTTTAAAATTACAAGCCCAAGGGACCATTGCATGTAAGCTTTAATTAATTAAATAGGCTTACGGAAGTCGGAAGCTTAATATTGTATCAAGAACTTTTTTCTAGCTAAGGTTATCAATTCATCATCTATAAAAAAATGCTAATAGTATTCAAATTCTGTTCTCGTAACTCGATAACTAGCGATTCGGCTTTGGAATGAATTCCCTGCCAAACTTTCTCAAGGGAGCATGAGGACATCTTCATCATACTTTCACCCGAAAGACGTCCACTACTGGACATAGGCCTCCAAAATGATCGCCAATATGACCGGTTCTGTGCTGCTTGCCTCCAGTGGGTTCCCGAGACCTTGACCAGGGCGTCGGACCTTCTTATCTGACAATGTACCCAGCCCACTGCTACTCCACTTAAGCTGGCAATTCTGAGAACAATGTGCTTTGGTCCTCTGGCGGATCTTCTCGTTTCTGATCCGATCACGTAAAGAAACTCCGAGCATTGCCCTTTCAGTAACTTTGAGCTTTTTTATCAGGCCCATAGTGAGCACCCACATCTCAGTACCTAGGTACCGTAAGTCATAACTGGCAACACACACTGGTCAAAGACTATTGGCTTAGGACCCTTGCTTGCAGCTTCCCCTATGAAAGACACAAACAATAAATAGCCCCGAGGTTCCAGGTAACGACATATCGCACACATAGATCAAAACAGTATTAACTCAAAATATATATGTTTTTTAGTTAAGGGTATACCTATTTAAGATCTACGAACTTTGTAGATCACGAATATACCCTTAGCTAAAAATAGATAAATTTTGAGTAAATACTGTTTTCATTTAGGTGTGACATGGAGTTAAAAAAAATTTATACATTTTCAAAGGGTTGGCAACGCCCAGTGAAAATCCCTTGTAGATGCAGGCGTTAGTATTTACCATCAAGTGGGCAGTAAGCTTGTTTGCCACTGACAAGAAATAAAAAAGATCATCAATATAACCAAATTATACAATATCGTAAACATACCTGTCATGTCAACTAAAAAATCTAAAATACTTCAACATATGTTTTAGTTTTTTTTTTCAATCGATAAGTGTTACCAGGTAGAATATCCAAGGAGGCAGTTAAGGTTAAAATTAATTCGAAACGCTATAGGTCAATAATGATCGGAGCGTCACGTGAGCTGGTCCCATGACAACAACCAGAGGTCATACCTCGGTATCCGGGTCGACGAACTACGCTAGAAAAACAACATTTATCAAAATATGTATCTGATAACTGGCTCGGCAAAGGGAAAAATAAAGATGTGACGGTATAAGACGGTGATAAATTCGGCCGTTACAAATTGCCACTTTGCCTAATTGCCACTTTATAGTTAACAAATAAATATTAAGCATTTAGGTGTAAAATATTAAAGACGCATCTAAAACTAAATTAAAAATTCTAAGGGTTAAAAAATTTATATGATTGACTTTTCAGCTTGTACTTGTTAAATGCATTCGCAGTTTACAGACCTCTATATTATTATCTAATTTTCCATACAAGTGACACGTAAAGTGGTAATTGCGACACTAGAGTGGTAAAATAGCAATAAACACTTATTCATAAGCAAACATCGTCTCCCGATTGGTTAATACGTGTTGTGTTGTGTCTTTATCTGTCACTTTGACAAACTTACTTGTTAGACGGCGTCGGACTTGTATCATTCTCGTTAGTAATTCCGTACTTACCTCCCTTGATTCACAATGTAATTAGGTAGGTTGCCTATAAATCGTATTACTTATCATTCAAAATCCCCGATACCAAGACGAAATATCAAATGTAGACTTTCCGATAAATGTGTGTTATTTTTATCACCTGTTTGTTATAAAATTAGAAGAATCGACATTGCATTCAAGGGAAAACCAATAACCAATCGTATAGGAAACAATTACATTTATCAAATTATCCATGGCATGGCATGGCTCACCTTGTGAATCAATTCGTCATCAATTTTGAGGTTATGTGAACATTTTAAATATTTAATAACCAATAATGTACCGAAGCACTCGGCTGCATAATCTACATTATATTTATTTCCCTAATTGAATTTAAACTTTCGTGAGATAATAATTGGCCGTGTGGTGACGGCAGTAATAATTCCTAAAAATACTTTGTTACCACCCCAGCTCTCCCGAGGGTGTTGTCGTGAGAGTAGACTAAGGGATTCGAAGTGCCTGACCATTTATTTATTGAAGGTTGATGATGGGCAGCAGCATCATCATTAGTAGAATGGAATAATCACAGTACTGCGATCGCCAATCCGCTAGCCCAGCGTAGCGATTAAATATGGACATTCATGAATGAAAAGGAATGGCAGTAAAATTTACCTCCTATTGTGTCTCTACGCATAGTTAATAGGAGAGGGCTTCGTCCACCAGTGGACAGAGATTGGCTGATTATGTGTTATGTGAACATTAATAACCAATAATGTATCAAAGCACTCGGGTGCATAATCTGC
>JALPQI010020998.1:0-28787 GCA_025490895.1 Thaumatotibia leucotreta
CAACTTCGGTGCATACGTACGGAAAAACTCTAGTAGCGGTACGAGTACTTTTGGCACAATAGCGAAACGACACTCATCAGTATAGGTACGAATGCGATACGAGAATGACTTAATCGAAACGTTTTATACATAGTAGTTACCTCTACCTGATGGTATGCAACTTAAAGTAACGATTATCTTGTTGACTTGTGTCAAAACTGACCTTGTAGCAAATCACCTCGGTCTTTTGTATTTGCCGAAATTTGAAATCATTTTAATTTTCATTGATAAAAGCGTATTCATAGCCACAATCGTAATCGAAGCTCTTTGTGCCTATATTAACTATAAGTGTTCGAGAAATAATAGTTTGAAATTACCCTGGCATCTTTCTCGCAAAAAAAATAATAGACCACAGAAAATGCAATCGAATTAGATACTAAAATATTTTCCTTGGATTGAGGTCAGGGTTAAAGCTATAACCCTTACAATCTCAGCGTCCCGGGGGACCGCGGGTTCCATTTTCAAAATTGCACCCGGATAGACCGAAGTAAGTGATGATTAAAATGAATCCCATTTGGTTCCACGGGTTTTCCAACAGCTGGCAACTTTCTATTGTTTTTCGCATCTAGGTCGAAAATTGGCTATTCTGTCTTTTTTTTTAAGTGACGAAGGTAGACAACTGAGCTCTCAGTTCACCTGATGGAAAGCAGGATCTGAGGCCCATGGACATAGTGACCAAAAAATGCATCTATACGCATAGTTAAGAGAGGCCTACGTCGATCAGTGGACTAACATGGGCTGATTATGTGACTAATGAAATGACAATAAAGTCCTGATATATCTTACCATCCGCCGCTCAGATAAATCTAATGGCGAATGTCTATAATATTTCACTAAAATAGTCCCAATATTGATTACAAATCGGAATCACTTCATTGATATTTGTCAACTAAACTAATTAGTTCGCTGCCGTTCAAACAGTCATATATATTGTAATAATCATCAAGTGTTAGTTATAACATATAAGGTCGTATGTGCTTTTTATGTACATACGAAAATTGGTTCTATTTTGTATAACTTAGATACCTTTATATCGGCGCAGTTTGATAGTTCATTTTGGGAATGGTTAACGATCGATACATTGATGTTTGTAAACATTTGTCATTATAATCTAGTGTATAATATAGTTATTGAAACTGCATGAATCAGTCGTTATGTGGGATGATTTATTCTACTAATAATATTCCAAACGTGATAAATGATTGTGTGTGAACTGATCATATTTTGCAATCAGTAGACTAACACCAGATATAATTCTTACAGCAATTTCGGTACAGAGTTGTTGATATAAGGAAATTTTAAGGAAAATTATTTCATTGTATTACTGGTGTTATCTAGAGACTGGGTAAATATCTGAGCGCTTCAACCGCCTAATTTTAGAGGCATAATTTTCGCCGAAGTTTCTTAACGTCTCAACGTCATTTATATAAGGTACCGCGCCTCCTTCAAATGAAAAAGTAGCACATTTTCACGAATAGAAACTTCGGCAAAAATGATGTTACCAAAATTAGGCGGTTGAAACGCTCAGATATTCATCCAAATAATGCAGCTGATTTTAACGCAATAATGTTGCACCGAGATTGCTTTTAAAATTCTATGATCAAATATAGTTACTTACTCCGGTTAACACACATCACATAATTAGCCTAATTCAGTCCACTGCTGGACTTAGGCCTCTCCTTATACCTTATATATATAAATGCATTAGGCGGTAATGCCCATAATCGCCACGCTGGGCAAGCGGTTTGGATGACGCAGTAGTGTGTCTACTATGCACTATGATGATATTACTGATGGTGCCCATTATTATAAAATGGTAATAAATAAATAATATCTTGGGACATCTTACACAAATCAATCTAGTACTACGGTACGTTCAATTAAAACTTGTGATTGTGATGCGGGTACTAGGCGACGATATAAATAATAGATGGATACATATACGATAGTTAAATACATAGACAGCCATGACCAAGGACCGAATATTTGTAGTAAATAAATACACAAATAATGCCCTCGCATTCGAACCCGGAACCTCCAGCTTCGTAGGCAGAGTCACTACCAACTAGGCCCTATGTCCCTCTGTACGTTTAAATCTTTAAAACTACGCAACGGATTTTGATGAGATTTTTTTCAATAGGTAGAGTAATTCAAGAGGAAAGTTTTTATGTAGGTATAGTACCCGTGCGAAGCCGGGGCGGGTCGCTAGTTGATAATAATTTAAAAATATTACATAAATAATTATCATACCTTTTTTAAACATTAGTTTTCGTTCGTCTCAAAACGTAAATACTCAATAGTGGCCCATAACTTCACTTTAAAGAGCCAATCATAACCGTTTACCCGTTGTAAATAAACTATGCAAAACTTATAGCTATTGAATAAATCTCGTTTAAAATACAATCACGACAGAAATATGTAAACGATTCTCCACCTTACAGCACCGGAATAAGGAGTAGAAGTGTATATATTTATGATTCCTTACTAGAGCGATCGCGTTAATATCGGCGACGTTACAAAATGTGATTTAACGGTTCACTCGTCCGACTACGATGGGTTTTAAAGCTGCTAAGAAATACTGGGTTATGCACTTATGCAGCTGTATACACTATTGAATACCTTTCAAGGGTGTGTTTAATAAATTAGATATAATTACAATGATTAGTATTTGGGTGAGTGTGGACATTTTAGGGTCAACATTATTTTCGTTGTCTTGTTTTGTGTCCATAAAAAACGTGACGCAGTGGTGATTTTTGTATGAGATGATTTTTTGTTTTCAATTTCTGATGTATGTATTAAAATCTAGCGTGAAAAAGAAATACCAGTATACCGGATTTTTTAAAATATAATGAGTCAAAACAGCAACAAATACCGTGACCGAGTGGTATGAAACAAGACAACGAAAAGAATTTTGACCCTTATAATTAGGACAATGTTCAGATAAAAGTTTTTATTTTCGCAAATTCGCCAGCTTTTAAATTTGTAGTTATACCTATTCTTTAAAAAATATACTTTTTTTATTATCAAGGTATTATAATTATAATGGATGGCGACATGTTTAGCGTCTTAGTACTTTAAATAAAAATGGTGCCAAGCAATGAAAATAAAACGATGAGTTATATACAATCTTTTTTATAATATGAATATGTACCAATATATACCTATTGGTACATATTCACCGTGACGGCACGGCAGTGCGAATACATTTGTCACCACTCCAACTCCTCCTTCGGGTGTCGTAAGAGTCGACTAAGGGATTGAAGTGTCACTGACCACTATTTGATAAAAGATTGATGATGGGCAGCAGCGTCATCATAGTGGCCACATTACTACGATCGCCAATCCGCTTGCCCGGCGTGGCGATTATGCGATTATGAGCATTTACCTCCTAATGCGTCTATACGCATAGTTAATAGGAGAGGCCTACATCCAGCAGTGGACTATCATAGGCTGATGATAATGATGATGATGTACCTATATAGGTACCCAAGACCCAATCCTATTAAATTCAATCAAAAACCTCGTGCGTCGATTATTTGTTAGTTTGTAACTTAAATTATGTAACCACTAGTGCTTATGTCGTTTTAAAATGGGAAGTAAATAAAGGATCTCAAATATCAAAAACTAGTTCAAATATTCCCGCTAAATCCTTTAAAAACACAATATTGTTGTTACATACAAAACCTGTGTGGTTTAGAAATAAAATAAATACTAGATTCCGATCGGTCGGGCACACCGCACAAACGCATGGCTTGCGTTCTACCAGCTAAATCCAATCAGTGTACGAATAGCTGTTGTATGATTTGAAAACGCAGAAAAGCTCCTTTCAAAACGGATGTAATACAACGTGTAGTTTTGATATAACCTCAAACAGTCGCATTAATTCATCATCATCATCATCTTAGCCATAAGACGTCCACCGCTACCGTAGCCAGGAAGAGCAGGACTGCCGGGCACTAGGGGGGTAGGGGGGTCTAGTTTTTGTTTTGTTCTTCATGGGGAGGAGGGGGGGGGGGGGGTGCCATACGCGCCACGGTTGGCAGGCGCAGTTTGGAATAATGCTGCTGCCTGAACTGAATATACAAACGATACTCCTCCTGGAGTATGTGTGCCTGCTCCCGCGTTTCCGCTACTGCAGCTGTGGCCGGGTCGCATCCCACAAGGGTGGGACGGTCGTTGCACCGTCATTTGTGGACGGTGTTGAGAGGCTGTTGAAAGAAAAATGCTGCTGCCCATCTTCATTATCGGTTTTATTCCCTTAACGGGCTCTTACTGCAACCACGGGTGGGGGACTACTCGCAAGCCGGTCACCCCACGGCTGACATGATTACAAATACTTGTCACCACTGTCAATAGGTATCAATTTTAATTATAATAATTCACAATTCTTTTTGCAACCATGGTATTTTTGAAGTACAAAATAATTGAAATAAATAGTTCCATATGAGCCCTGTTAAGGCGAAGCAAGAAAACTATAATTAGCATTTAACAATTAGCTACAAACTTAATAATAAAGTCGAATTAACGTAAAATTAAGATCTGAAATCCATACAACAGCTTCACGTGACACTTACGTACATTATGTGTGGTTATAGCTGATTTCGCTAAGTTATCTGCCTTACCTGCAAAGAAAAATAAATAGTATCAATTTTTGTTAGTAAATACATAACAATATTCAGACTCGTAAGCAGAGATAGAATTATATTGAAAAAAAAAATCTAGTAATGACCAATTGACCACCCTTCCCTTTTCAAAACAAAAATATTAAATTGGCAGGGTTTTGCAGTAGTGAAATAGTGAGGATGAGTTGTGGGAGACATCTTGCCATAACTTGCAATTTAAAATCAGCAGCTGGAAGAAAAAATGCAGGGATATAAATATCCACGGGTATATTGCATATAACCGTCTCTTTACAGTCTTTAAATGAAAGAAGGAGATGGAAATTTCATTGGATTTAGTATCCTTGGACGTTCCCATCCGTCCCTACTAATTCAGTTTAATCCAGGCTAGGCGTGATCGTCTGGGGTATCGTCATTTGTTTTTTATGTGATGTCATGTTATTGAAATATACTTATATTGTACAAATACTTGTATGTTTTATGGTAGCGTAATTTATTCGAAAATACCTATGTATAGATAATATGGATTAGATTAGGAAAATCGAGAGGCAAATCGTGCTGTACGTAAAGCGTGCTGAAATTCGTTTGGGCCAATCATCATAGGACCAGGAGTATGTTTGTTGGACAAAACAGGGGTGGATGAAAGCGTGTTGGACGAAAAGCGTATCATAATTGGACGCATCACGTGTTGAACAGCTACCGCTGCACTCTAGTCACATCACCAACGACCGATTGATACCGACCGTTAACGAATCAAAGACACGTTTGTCCGATATTATACACAAAAAACTACTCCATTGCAAAAGAGCATAACTCCGTATAAAATTAAGGATACGTACGACTTTTTTACCAATCCGTATGAGGCACATGCTTTGATTATGCAAAATATTAGCAATATCGTATCTAACTGTATTAGAACATTCGATTTTAAGCTTTAATAAAGAGTTATTGAGTCTAATTTGGTGCGAGATTTAAAAGTACCATGTAAACTAAAATGTATGGAGTTGTTGCTTGGAGGAGTTGATTTTTTTTGTGTTCTACTGTATACACCTACAATTATGAAAGTACATAGTAAATGTTTTTAACACATTCGCGGACACTACTCCAGAGCCAGACTCCAGACACAATAGAAGAAACAATGAGATTACGCCTATAGGCGTTGAGTGTCCGCGAAGGTGTTAAAAATAGTTAAAAGCATGTTTAAATAATACCTACTTAGTAAGTATTATAATTAACTAATATTAGATAATACATCCTGAATTATGTTTTTATTTCACATTGTATAAGGTAGCCACGTACATACTGCACATATCCATATTTCCCTATTTCTGCATCCTGTTTTGTCATATGGGTGCGAACGAGAGGCATACATATAATTGATCTAGAGACGCTAAGTCATGATAAACACACGGTTTACTGTCGTAAACGGAAAACATAGACAAAGCAGATCTTATAAGTGACTTTGTAAGGTTCAGTTAAGACTCAAAGTTGTTAAAACGAGATCAGTTTGATAAAAAGGGAATGTGGACAGCAGTTATGTTAACCGTTGCCAACGGAGCTTGCAAATCAATCTATAGCCTAGATGATATAAGTTATATGAACTCTGATAAAAAATATATCATGATGACTAGTATGAATTACTTACCATTACCTCTAATAGATGTAACTTGTAAGAAAACTAGATCCTAAATGTTGGCGCTCCTGTATAAATTTAGTATGGGAATCATTTACAGTCACAGAACAGCTTTCTCACACACCTAGGATTTTAATGTTCACGTCAGTGTAGATATCTATAATTAGATGAACACGTACCCGGTTTTTAAACTTGTTATTTTGATTTTGCAAGGTATATTGCCTGTTGATATTCCGGAATAAAAAAATAGATCAAAAAAGTGATTCAGATGGAAAATGAACGAATCACTGGTTCACCCTGTATTATTTTGTTTAACATATTGCCGATTCTCTCTAGTTGGTAACTGACATCAGAAGATGTAATAGCGTCTTAGTCTCTAGAACGCCTGTCAAAAAATATTTGTCGAATAATGACATATATTTTTTTTATTACAGTCAAAATGGCTAGTGAAGTCATCAGGCACTCCAAGGTGCTTAGACAAGTTGCCAATCGCTAGCGCTTCATCGTCAATCGTAACCGAAAGGCAGCTAACTGTCTTTGTCGCACTAATATGAAAGAGTGACAGAGAGGGAAAACTACGATACGCTACTAAGCGCTAGCGATTGGCAACTTGGTTAAGCATCCAGGGGTTAAAGTAACAGAGCAAGATGTAAGCAAAGTAAAGGCGGTAGCGAAAATAAAACAAGTCATTGCATTTATTGCAAATGCAAATTGCAACGGGCAAGACCTCAAGAGCCGAAGAAAATTGCAAATGAGACTGTAGCTTTATTACGTCGAGATGGCTATTAGCCGACTAGGAGAGTAAGCAATACTCGTTTAAATAACTTCTTTCTGCTAGGGTTGTACAGATTTATGGTGTGAAGTTTATAAGGAAATGAGAAAAAGACGTTTTGTTAAGAATTTTATAGAACAATTTGTTTGGTTACGGGTGGTATATTATATGGACTTAGTTGCCCATTCGTCCCCCTTCTAAGAGGAGATTATTATTTCGTTTTTATGGATAATCATTTGTGTTTGCAGAAGAGGACTTCAAAAATAACGTGATGTATCAAATACATTTAGATATATTTACACCGTAGTTTAAAACGAACTACAGCTATTTGTATTGTGATAAAGGAGAATTTACATAAATATACAGGAGCAAACTGAAAAGAATATAAATTATTTGCAACTTAGTTTTATGGTGCGTCAACCGAAGAATAAAACTCGTAAATCGTGCCCAACGCCCAGACACCGCAGTATCGGGAAATTTATTTTGAAAAATTGCCAACCCTATCTGCACCCGTTGTTTCTTTGCCCGGATTGTAGGAAACTTTGCCTGAGTCAATGTGAGTCGGACATCTGTACGAGTTCCGACTTTTAGTCTCCGGTTTGTACGATTACCTTATATAGAATCCGCATTGGCTTGAATTGAAACTGCGGCACGGCGTTAATCCGCACCAGAATACCGAGTTACAGTAACGAAATACCACTTTTTGGTTGATGATTACGCAACAAGTTAATCCGTCTTATGCAGAAATTGCGTGACTGCGTACAGATATTTTACCCTAATTTGAAGCCAGGCAGGCACACATATGCAGAGGGATGTTTGACATTTGGTGATTGTAAGGCGGCGCGGCCTACAGCACAAGACCACGTGACAAGTATGATCATTATTACTATATATACTCTCTCAAAAACAGTGATTACAAAAGTCTGTTGATTTTGGCCTGACAATTATTTATGATTTTTTTTTCTCTATATACACAATACACATATTTACACACATATACAGTCGTGGCCAGATAATTAAGAACACATTTTTTTATTGGTTTCATTAATTTACAATACATTTTATCCACGGTTAAATAGACTTTAATATAGTCAACATCAAATGTATAACCATGTTTGTAAAATACGGACAGTAAAAAAAATTACAAATATGAACGATTTCAAATATTTTACTTTGTTAGGCGGTCTGTATTTGACAAACACCATATTTGTTATATATTTAATGCTAATTATATAAAACCCTGATACCATTGATAACATTAATCAATAATTAATAAAATCGCCCAAGCAGTTTAGACGTAGTAATCTAATTTTGATAGTTATTTTTGTAGGCTGTTGGTTGTATGGGATAACTAATCTTGTTTATTATCTAGCCAGGACTGTATCTACGAAGATATATTACACTGTAAGAAGTTTTGCGTATCGCACATTTGACCCATTTTGCTACATGATGAATATCAACGAAACTGTATAGTGGCGTGTTCTTATCGACATGCCCCGTCTAATGGGTAAATCATCTCTGGTTCTGTAAAACAAAACATTGCATTGTCATGTTCACCTCACCGCAGTCTTTTGACGTTTGCAGCACAATTTCTTATTTTTCTCTTCCGAGTTTGTTTATTCTGTTAGTATTTGTTCCAAACTTTAGTACTACAAGTTTACAAGGTGTTTAAATAGACATTAGCGCTTTAATTACTCGAAGATCAGCCGCTTGGGTGCACTTGGAAACTCCCCCAATAAATAACCTCGTACCGTTTTGTTTTGGCAGTTCTTAATAAGAAAACTTTACCGTTTTGTAGGTCATTTAACGGCGACAACTAAGCATTTAAAATAAACGTTTACGTAGACACAGTTCACATCTTTTATTTAGTATGGTAGACTAAATTGCTTTCAAATACCTATACCCTATAAAAAGGCGTAGCTTTGAAAATATGATGCGAATCGACCTCATAAAATCTCCATGGCAAGCAGGGGCGTTGGCAATCTTAATCCTTTTAAGCCTTTTTCCTGATACAAATAGGGTGCATATTTGATACCGTTCCCATTATTGGACCCTACTTGAGCCTAGCGAGGGTCAAGCGCTGTCATTATCCAAGGCCTTCGAGTAAAAATTCTCAAGTATGTTTTCTTTACTATTTTTAGTGGAATCCGCTGCGAAGCCTTCTGAACCCGACAAATCCACGGGCGATGGCGGCTTTGTCAAAACGTAAACATGTTAGAAATATAACAAGGGGATTGTGTTTTCACAAATTTAAATAAGGGCGGTAAAAGAAACTGAAAGAAGTGAAAGAGCCTTTGACATGTAGGCAGGTAAATACCTATTATTGGTATAATAACAGAACATATTAGACTGAGTGAATATTAAAGCGGTCAGTTGTTTACAGGGTGATCAAGGCAAATCGCTCAGAGAGAAATCTATAATTATAACATATTTATGGACTCAAAATTTACTTTTCACTAAATTCGATTGTTTTTTAATTCCGCTGACCCATTTGGATTAATCATCACATATAGTTGCATTATACACCAATACTTATATGGCAGTAACCACGTTTTAATGCAGTGAAAACAAAATTATCATGTTTTTAATCACGAAACAATTGACTATTAAGTCCCGTGAAACCCAACAACCGTGAATTATAACGGAATGAGATATGACACAATATTTCTGTAACTCAAATGTTACATAATATCAGCATTACAACTTCAGATGATAAATAGTCCTAATAAAAACGCAAAAGACTCATCAATAATGACGACGTTTCATCAAGCAAATTGAAGGAACAAACATGGCGTCCGAGCCATTAAGAAATTAATATCGGGAGTGACACGTGGGGACGCGTCAGTCAGGATGGCCGAGATGAAATATTATGTTTATGACTTTGCCCGCGACTTCTACCGTGTAGAAGTCGTGTTGTCTCAACCAATTGGGCCAGTCAGGAACCGTGTCAAAGAGGGTTATCAATCAGATTGTAAGACATTTCATGCGTTTTAACATGGTTCTAGAATGGCCTAAGGTTCCAAGTGATGAGTGTACATGGTTTGACACGGGCACATGGGCACGCGCGGATTGCGTTTCGGCAAGCGTTCTATCTATTCGTTAAGGTGCATTCAGACCAAACGAGCATTTGCTATTCTAACCCCCTACTCTACGAAATTCGATCGTTACGCAAAACGTGATTCGTTTATTTCGTAGAGTGGGGGATAGAACAGCGAATGCTCGTTTGGTCTGAATGCATCTTTATGAATCTCGACCGCGCAATGAATAAGAAATCAAAATAATTTTATCAAGCAAAAGTTTTCAAAGTATAATGCAGCCCCACACTAGGCACAGGCTTGTGTCGTGGGAGTCTAAACCTTACAGAAATACCCATAATATCATGCGGCTTTTTCATAGTTTAATAATTAAATAAGGCCATGCTCAATACATACATCAATTAAAAATTAATAATGTAAATATATGTAGGAATGCTACATTTATTTATCTTTGACGCTAATACTGATAACACGTCGACACAGAAGCCACCCATATAATACAATACGGCAGCTAAAAGAAAGAAACGCCAATGGAGAAGTTATTTCTGTCAGCGCAGCGTGATAATAAATATCAGAGTATATTCAGAAAACGAAGGCACCTAAGACATATGGGCGTCTTTTGCTGTGAGACGCCTTCAATTCCTGCAAAGTCTACAATAATTATAGATTTCATCTGTCAAAGATCTCACAATTGTGGACGGCGCAGGTCATATCTGATGCAGCCATTTTTAAAAGAACCGCTTTAATTATACTATCGATTCGGAATCGGAAACTGGGGCGACCAAACAATGGCCGATTAGCAGAGAAAGTCTGGTGGATTCCATTAATTATTGTTATCTTCTGTGTGCTCACGTCACGTTAGTAGTGATATTATCGTAAAATACCGCACACATCGATGTATGACAAATTGACAATATGCATGGAGCTACTTACTACACTGCCCTGCTAAGCATAATAGCGATATCTAAAAATAAAATTTAATGCAAACATGCACCTTAAATTCTAAAGCTGACGATTCCATTTCCAAATGCCTCTATTTTTGAGATATCGCTATTGCCGTTTCATGGCAGGTCAGTCGGTAGTGGCGCTGCCACTTCGTAGGTTTCGAAATTCGATATCGATATTTTTTGCTCAGTCATGGTGGTATTTTATGGAATTAGGTATCTACATGTAGCTATCTATTATATTATATATTGTTGCTTAGTACCCATAATCACTTAATTGAATTTAACGTAGAACTACATATGTAGATCGATTTATATAAGAATGTTCCATGAAAAAAAGCTTGTGTATGAAACAGCCAGGTTCTGTGAAGTGAAGAAGAAAAAGCCTTGTGTACAAGGAACAATAAATAGAAAATCTTAAAAAAAAAACAGTTTTCTCAGCTTCCATATTTTTCCGCTTTTGTCTAAGAAAATTACAACCATCATTCACTTCGACTCACGCAAAACTAATTCCGAACAAGAATCTATTGTTTCAAATAACAGACGTAAACTAAAACTGGGACGAGGATAGTATCGCTGACAACAATGATTTACTATCCCAAACATTAACCAGAGTGTTTTTGTATGAAATAATATATCTGCGTGCAATAAACACTGTTTTAAAAGCGCAAAGAGTATGAGATAATGTTTTCTAGTTAGCGTGCATTACATTTATATGTGGAATCAATAATCAAGATTCCAACCTCCACAATTTGTATTTGTAATTGACAGTAGACGTATGGCCAGCTGTACACCTATAGGTTCTTACGTAAGTTATAGGGACGGGGCTATACTAAGGAATGATATAGTGATATTCACCTCTCATTCCTTAGTATAGCCCTCCCTATAACTTACGTAAGAACTTACAGGTGTACGAGCGCTCTAATTTGTTTTTTTTTTGTGTAGAGTATGGTCTGTAAAGTCGCATTAATCATTTAAGTGAGCTGTTTCGTAAAAAACGTCCCACTGTGTCGCTTGCCATAAGAACGCTTAGAAATTTAATTAGTATAAACATACAAGCCAATGAGGGTTTTCTGAAATTACGTTCACCAGGGCGGCAGCACTGAGGCGTCAGGTCCAGAAACTTGTCTAAATTCTCAGAGCGCCTACAGTTTCGTGTTTAAATGTTTTGTATGAGTTAATAAAATTATATAAAAAAATAAAAATACCTCCTAGTATTTTTTCTTCCGATTTAGATAATTGTGTTTCTTAGCGGGACCTTACGGCTAAGTGGCGCCAACTAGTGGCTTACGTTTTCGAGAAAACCCTCATTGACGGCCATAAGAAAAACGTCCAACTTTGCCGCCAGACCATAAAAACTGCCTTCAAAGTCTGGCTTAAAAAAACTGGCAACTGCTGCTGCTAGTATTAGGCCGTGGGATTTCTGGCCGGCGGCCGACGCGTGTCCGCCGCCGACGACGTTCGAATGTTTTTTTCGCGAATGTTTGAGGGTGGTTTCTCTAAAACGTCGCCGGCAGCGGGACACCGACAACGTATCAGCAGTGTTATTCACTAAGGAAACCGCCTTACTGTCAGCGCTGCGTCTGCGCTGCGGCAGCGTCAAGCCTAAAAATGGTATTCACTAATGTACTTTAAACGACACTAGTGCTCGGCGACGAATACGGCGTGAGCTGGAACTACACTGCGTCGAGAGTTTGACGTTTAATGTACGAACTTCGTATTCTCTAACGAAAAACAGCGAGGAACTGGCCCACAACCTCGTTCACAGCCTCGATTCCTAATGCCAAATAAAACGCTAGGATTTTAGACAAGGCTGTCTCGACGTCGAGCTCGTTGACGAACGCAGCGTCGAATGTGTGAATAAGAGAATAGCATAGCAGAGAAACCACATGCGTCGGTCGCCGGCCAGAAAACCCACGGCCTTAGGGCGAGATTTACCCCCTTCTTCATAAACGTCTCCTAACTTAGCAAGCCGATATTTTTTTTACAACTGTCATCCGTAATTTGTGCCTTCAGCCAAGTCAAGAATATCCAGAGAGAGGTTACTGTAATTTCCCCTGTACTATTATTTACCTTCGGCCAATCAATTTTCGTCCTTATAAATCATTTGGCCGGTGACATGTCTTGGAAGGAACATATGAATTACTTAGTGACAATAATGGCGGAGTGAATGTAGATAGCGTTAATTTATCAGTGTTGTTGAACTTTTGAATTAAATATGAATCTGATTGACGTCATGTCATACGGGTTTCCCTGAAAAATCAAAGAAAAAACATATTTAGTCTTCAGTATGTGTAGTATTTGGTTGAATAATAATAATAATAATTTTTATTGAATCACAAAAATTGTAACATGACAGCAGAAACTATATCGTTACAAAGATTCATCATTTATTATAACTAACTTAAAACAATGTAAATACCTAATGCTAAAAACCATCCATACGTCTTTCTAACACTCTCTTACATTCAGTCATCAATTGCCCTATCCCTGTCGTAAACACGTCACAGTGTAGTGATGCTGCGAGTATGGAGTTGAGGAGTGCAGTAGCGCGAGGGATGAGGGAGTGTCGGTACAGGTTTGTGCGAGAGGCCGCGGTTGCTAGAAGGGGTACTCTCAGTCTTTTGTTGCTGTAGTCGTTTGGTACATTTAGTTTTAATATTTTCTCCAAAAGAGAAATGCTGTCAATTTTGTTCCTTAATACATGAATAATGAAATTAATCATGGATAAGTATCTGCGAAGTTCTATAGACTCGATACCTAGATGACCCTGAAGGAAGCGAGTTGGGTACATGAAGGGATAATAGTGATGGTTCTTTTTGTACAAATGTCTCAAGAACTTCTTTTGGACTTGCTCTAGCATAAGTGTATATTTACTCTCATGCGGAGCCCACACCACCGCATTGGTTTCGAGAATGCTTCGCACCAGAGCCGTGTAGAGTGTGCGCGTTGCCTCAGTGGTAAGCGGGATAGAATTTGCGATAGGAGTGAAGAGATGTTGGATTGACATATTATATACCTATGTTGTTGTTGCTGTATTCTGGCCATTTTTTCTGCAACTCGACATCAAACGTGCCTATTTTGCGTATTCCCAACGCTGGCCCAATACTTGTTGAGGACTTCACATACACCCATGAATTTCTTCGCAGAAGTATGCAGGTTTCCTCACGATGTTTTCCTTCACCGTAAAGCACTTGTGAATATCAAATGATATTGCACGTTTGTCAGAAGCCCTTAGACTGTAAAACAGCGTATTCATAAACGTCTCTGAGCTTAAGCAAGCCGATAAGTATAATTTGTATTTTCGGTCTTATAGACATAATGATAAGTCCGAAGACACAGACGATACTTGTCGGCTTGCTAAGTTAGGGCATGTTTATGAATAAGGAGATAAATCGCTTTTTATGAAAAAGGAGGCAAACGAGCAAGCGTATATCTGATAACATTTTTTTAAAGTAAGTTATAAAGTACAGCTGGAATAATTTCGAAACAAGTTATCGCAGATTTCGTGTCACCATAAGATCAGTTGCCAACTTGCAAACCGTTAAGTTTCGCGGACGTATCTTTCGTAAACAGCAGCAGAACAATATACTTTTCAGTCTTTATTAACCTGGTGATAAAGGACCGAAAGGACCCTATAGTAATGATATTACCTGTCTACTGTTTTGTATTTAGTCCCGAATAATTAGGTCCCCAATGGCCATGTGTTTATTCTGCGAGCAGTATGACAGTAATTACTAACGCGTGGCATTGCAGGGGTGAAATAAAATTGCCACTTTGTCGAGCCTGAAGGCACATAGAAACAGAATGAACGCAATGAACTATCAAACACATACAAAGTCACTTCTTAGGTGGCGCAAGAGTACATGGTTATGTCCAGAATATTTATTTATTTATTTAATGTTTATTGCACATTAAATAAAGTAAAAAAGGCGGACTCCATGCCATAAGGCGTTCTCTACCAGTCAACCATTAGGCCAAACAGAAATTAAAAGTATTAATGCGGTGAAAGACACAAGTAAAAGAAAACTGAAACAGCAAACAAAAAAATACTGCAATACATGTTAATAAATATGAATACACAATAAAAAATACAAATATATACAATTTTCATATATTTAACTACATATAAAGAATATAATACACATATACATACCATAAGAATATTCATGAAATTGGTCAGATTGGTAATGGTTAAATCCCGGATAAGAATGTGAGACTATTTTTAATCTAATCCTGTGACTACACCTGGGAGAGCAGTGAGAGTTAGATAGCTCTGTCCCGACATCTTACGTAAGAACTCACAGTTTCAAGGCCAAGCCACATGATGCGCGTGCGTGTGCGTGGCGTGCGCGTTGTAGTGTATGTAAATGTCATATTAGATGGCACACCGCTTGCGTGACATGCACGTGCGCGTGACGTGCAAGCGGTGTGCCATTAACTATGAAATTTCCGACACTACAACGCGAACGCCACGCACACGAGACGTGCTGCACACGCATTCGGTGTGGCCTTAAATCTCGGTTTTAGGAGTGACTTGGCATAGAGTTAACCGAATTTCACGCATATTCGCGAACTGTCATGGTAGAATTAAAATTTAGAATTCTGATCTTTACGCCTACCTACCCTTTTTACCTTTGTGCGTATTCTATTCAATGTCTTTCTATATTGCAAAAACTTCCCTTTGTTTACGTATTTTTTCTTTCAAGTCTATGTTTGTCGCTTTGTCTGGCACAATTGAAAATGGAATGGTATTTTTATCTTGTACCTGAATCTTATGTTCGTAAGAACGAATATCTTAGGATTTCCATTTCTCCTGAGCGTAGGTTATACAGTCAGTGTAAAAGTCAGGCAAACTAGTTTTCGGTAATAATAGCCAATCAATTACGGAACCCTTCATAAATCATCTTTAGATGTCGCACGCAGCTCATTCGTTTAGAGTTCCTCAAGGAAATATTAGTAACGAGTGTCGTAGGTACTTCAAATATTTAATAGATATACCACGGGGAGCATAATCAAAGCATATCTGGTGTTTGACTTCAAATCGCAGCTACACGTCTCTTTTTAATCAGAATAACTTAAAAAAGACGGTTATCTGCTAGTAATGCCGCAGTAAGGTATGTTCGTCCAGTAAAAGATTTTTTTAATGCTAAAATACCTTGTTACAGTAAATAATACGAGCTTGTTAGAGGCTGTCATGTTGATTGTCACAGTGATAAAGTCCTAATTGATAAATGTAAATAAATACACAAATGATGCCCTCGCCAGGATTCGTTCCGGAACATCCAGCTTTGTAGGCAGAGTCAGAAGCTACGGAGGCTGACAAAAATCCAACTAATAAGATT
Source organism: Thaumatotibia leucotreta (assembly GCA_025490895.1). Lineage (NCBI taxonomy): Eukaryota > Metazoa > Arthropoda > Insecta > Lepidoptera > Tortricidae > Thaumatotibia > Thaumatotibia leucotreta. The sequence goes on from JALPQI010020998.1 coordinate 16,388, forward strand.
ATAAGTGTTTGAATATTCATCAAAACCAAATGACCGTTTCGAAATTTGCAGTTAGATTATAATTGCATTGGCAACTGCTGGCTATGCAAAAAAGTGTAAGAGGTCGGGGAAGTCATAACCTACATAAGCGGACTTTTTAAAAAGTTACCCCTTTTTTAACCATAGATAAAAGGGAGTTATTCGGCGCCAACCAGTACTTGCCAAGCAGAGCAAGGTTACGCCTATAAATAAAATAAATGCTCCTCTTATTCCAAATTCAAATTGTAGAAGCGAATAGAATTCCAAGCGCAACGAAACGAGCACTTTTTTGTCGCCAGGGGCTATAGCTGCAATCCTTTTTACGTCATTTTTTAGGGTTCCGTAGTATTATCACGGAAGTGTGCTCAGGCGTACCCATCACTCCGCCTTACGGCCCGGCCACGACATTGGTCTAAGGCGACCAGCGGCGAGCGAATCCATGAGTTGGAGCGGGATGCCGATATGGGTACGAGAGGGACCACCATACGTTTTCCGCTAAGCCGGTCGCCTTAGACCGATGTCGTGGCCGCGGCGTTAAAGCGTCTTGGCGGCAGACCGTGGGGTTTTAGTGGGTAGACCAGGACCTCATTAGCGCTGTGAGTCCCACATAACCACCTGGGTCCATCTCCCGCGCCCCGGGTGGTATGCGTAACGCACTTTCGCAAAAAGGGTTCCGTAGTATACGTCGGGCTCTGGTGGCAGATCCAGGATGAGGATCTTCTAAATGGATGGAAACATGTCGAGCAATTATCGACTTAAATTACGTGAGTAACCCGTATCGCTAAATATTTCAATATGTGCCGTAGTAAACTAAACCCTTATAGTTTCGCCATGTCCGTCTGTCCGTCTATCTGTCTGTCCGCAGCATACTACTAGGCAATTTGGTACGAGTACATACATATTAATCAAGTCGACAAAGAGGTAGAATAAAATGAGGAAAATTTTTTTTTCGGATACCTCCCCTACCTAGTAGTAAAGTGGGGAGATATTTTTATTTTGCTGTAATCCTATCGTATATATGGGTTATCGTTGAATAGGTTTTATAATAAGAATAAGGGTCCCAAAATAAAGTTTTTTTCTTAAGTACATTTATCGTAGATAACCGCTCCAGAATAAAAAAAATTGTGTCCCCCGCTCTAGCTCTTCGTATTCGTATTTCGAAGCTAAAAACACCCCAGCCATTTATGAACAACTACGGATCCCTACATTGAGCATGGCCCGACATGCTCTTGGCCGGTTTTTTATTCACCGCTTCGTTAAGATGCTCTAAAACTGACGTCACAAAAACGCTGCTTTATGCATTTCTGTCGTTCGTTACTATGCCAACAGATTTACGTTTCGTTTCATGTTGCAGCTCCTGTGAAAGTGTTCAACAAGCTGCAATTAGGTGCGTGAAACGAAATGCACTTTAGCAAGTATTGAATTAAGTTGCGCTGAAACAACCATGCACTTAGCGGGAGTGGTTATTATGACGTTTAAAACCGAATTTGCGTTTTACTTTCGTAATTTTCAGGTAACGGAAAAGAGTCTATGTTCTACTAAACTAAAGAATAATCATTCAATTCCCAGATAAAAACATTCGTGTTAATATTGTTTTTATCCTTTCCTCATGAGAAAAAGCAGAACATATTGTCTGATAGAAGATATTATATTTAACACGTGAGCGTGAGTGAAAAAATCTATATTGATATCAAAATTGTGACGTTATTATAACTCGTAGGTATCCATGACTTGCCTACAAGTCTAAGATTTCAAAATCATCATTATTGATCTGAGCATCCAATTTAGAAGTGGCACTTCTTCCATTTAGGGTGTGTTGGGATAATTCCGAATGTCAAAAAACGCAAGGTAATTTCGAAAACACTTAAGACGATGTAATTACGAGTGATTTTTCTGTGATTTTAGGAATTATACCCCAAGGCATCCTAATTGTTTAATGACAAACGAAAGTCAAAAATCTGAAAATGATTAAATAATCGTAATATTTCATTTTGACTTTAAAGGCTCTGTACAAAACACATTTGCGGAGGATTTCCCAAATTAAAATAAAGGAAATTAGGCCTACGCTCACAAAGGGAAACAAGCAATTTCCGTGAGTTCTCTATGAACTGTACAAGACAAAGCAGACGTAAGTAACTATATATCATATGTTACATTATATGTATAACAATAATTATTTGGAATGTACAGTATACATATACCAATACTTATTTACTCAATACAAGGATTTCAACATCGTAACAAGTTAAATGTGTAACAAGTTTTAGAAAAGGAAGTAAGAAATTATGAACGAGAGAGCTAAGCGAGACTTTTTATTAACTGAAAGCTGTAAATTTCAATTCCGACCGTCAACGTCTTCTTAAAATACGTACAATAATTATAAAATACTTGCATGTTTGAGTCAGACTCGCACACTGAAAGTTCCGTACCATACAACAACAAAATTATGTATGTTTTAACAATAGTGCATTTCCTAACTAGTGCGGGAAAACTTTTTTTCGGCGAGCATGAAAGTTGGAGCCCGAGTGAAACGAGGGCGACAATCACCCGAGTTAAAAAAAAGTTTTTGCACGTGTAAGGGAAGTTTTTTTTCATAACAAGTGCGTCAAAAAGAGAAATTACCGCGCGGGAAGCGTGCGCAACATCGTTTTTGCGCACTAGTTAGGAAAAATATTTCATCTCACTATCTCAGAAAGGCTTCCTTTATCCTTAGAAATGTGCTTGCAAGATATGTTTTTTATATGAATTATTCACCTTAAAATTTGGACCCGTAATTCCGATCACTGTTTATTTCCTAACATAATCCGTCAAACAACCTTAATGCTTCCGTCAAAGTGTCCCATAAGTTAACGAGCCGGTGTCAATGACCTCATTAGGATGATGAATGCAGCCAGCCGTTAAAAGAGTCATTAAAATGCCAGTCGGTCGTTAAGCGGAGTGCTGTTATTTCAGAAATTATCTTGGCTGAATGACTTTACCCGACTAGGTGTACTAGGTTTTCGACGAAAATCTGTCAATACTTACCCCCTTAACCCTTAAATGCATGACCTTGACAACGATTCGTTCAAAGGACCATGCGTCAAAATGGTCCTGAAACCAACAGCATTGAGAGTTATGTCAATAAACAGGTCTTAAAATCTACTTTATTTCATTATATGGGCACAAAGTCAAATTCCATTGCAGAACTAAGATATTTTGTATTTTAGTTGTGGTGAGTACGAGCTACGATAAATTAATTCAGAGTTTATTTGATTTGGGGGGGGTAGGTATTGAACAAACCTAATTAAAAAAATAATGTAAGAATATCGACATTTCCATTAATTATGTTCGTTCGGTGTCATTTCTTGTTGAATATCGTGTTTTACTTATCATCATAATATGAAAACATGGCAACAGAAGGACGCCGTTCGGTTTTGCAACAGCGGCGATATATTATAGAAGAAAACTTACCTGATTTAAATATGAATATCTCAGTTCTGCAATGGAATTCGGCTTTGTGCCCATATAATGAAATAAAGTAGATTTAAAGACCTATTTAATGACTTAAGTTTCAGCTCTGTTGGTTTCAGGACCAGGCTCCATACAAAATTGCCCATGGTCCTTTGAGTTCTGACGTGTTAACAATAGAGTCGAGAATAGATGATGCATATGTACATCACTATGCATTTAAGGGTTAATAAACGTCTGCTAACTTAACAAGCCGCTAATAATTGTTTGTCCCTTTCAATCTTAACAATGTGTCCATAAGAGCAAAAGGGACAAACAATACTTAGCGGCTTGTTAAGTTAGCAGACGTTTATGAATGGGGTTAGACGATCAGACCACCTTCCAATCAATCACCTTCGAAAAGCAGTTCGCCATTCTATTTTTACGTGTGGTACAGTCAAGTGCAAAAATATGAACCGAAGGAATCTTCTTATAAATATGTTACGACGTTCTTATATTACACAGAATTCGAGTGAAAAAATTGTTGAGGTAGAATTGAGGTACATACATAATACTTGAACACCAATTAAGTGTTTATCACACTTTTTTGCCATTAGATTAATGGACTTTAAGCAAGGATTATTCAATGCGCAGATGACACTAAACTTATTTTATCCTTAATTTTTTCCTCAGGCATTTGAGGGCCTAGTTTGAGAATATAAATATATTTAAATAAATAATTTAAGCGTAGACTTAGTTACTCTTGTAAAGTAGTATTTGGATACTTTATGACGTTAAAAAGGCAAAAAACGCAAAACGGCTAGAATTTGGCTTCCCCTTTTAAATAAGTTAACAGCATTCCACCGCTAGGGTTGCGCTCGCGCTGATCAAACGATAAGCCAACACATTCACAAAACACATCTTAACCTAATCTGAGGCAACCCCATTATAACTTGAACTCAAGATTAGCAGCAACTAAAGCGTACGTTATACTGGTTACTCAATGTAGAGAAATAGCTAAGGTCCGAGTGTTTCCGAAGAATCCCGAAGACTCCCGAGCGCGAGAAAGAGGTCATTCAACGCGCCCTCGACCCATCCCTTATCTACTCAGCCTCTTTTCCTATTCCTATCCCTTTTCTCCAGGCAAGGTGGAAGTGATTTAGCTTGATGTGGTTTTGACTTCGAATTGAATTTTATATGACGCAATTGGCTTTTGATTTATCGAGGTTCGTTGCACTTCGTTAATTTAATTGATCAATTCGAAATGTCAGGCTGTTTCGTTAGCCAGGTTGGCGTTTTTAATTTGTCCTTTGAAATCTTATACGCTGTTAATTAAAATGCTGTTTTATTTTATAAATGTGGGGGTTGCTCGTTTTTTTGTCTACATATACGAATATTTCGATTCAATTTTAATTGTAAATGAATGTTTTATTTTGTTTAACGTACATATATTTGTATTTTTATAAACTTACTAGGACTTAAGAGTCCGGCTACCCAGGGCCCGATTCTCGAACGCTTTTAACTTGTAATACAAGTGGAAGTCTTCTTTCAACACTATTAATTAGATAAGGACTTCCGCTTTTTAAATCTCTCGAGAAATACGCTACCTGTCTTAAAATTATGCAAATAATTTAGATATAAGCTACCTACCGCTAGGGTGCATCCTCAAACATATTGAGTTGATAGAACAATCCCTGGGGTAGGCGAAACAGGGGGCAATTACACAAAAGATCCCAATGGGTCGAAGTGTATCCGTAAGGGCCCCGCAAATAAGATAAGATAAGATAAGATATAAGCTAATTGTTTCAAAGTTGGGGTATGAAGCATTAAAGGCACATACATTTATCATCGTTTAAATGCTCTCATAGTTTCTTTTATCTTATCGATGGCAACTCAAGCTAAGATGACGAGAATTGGTACAGCGTCGGGTACTAGTACTTCCACCTTATTCTTCGACTAAAAGTTTGATGAAATCTAGCCTTAGGTTTAATAAGCTGTAGCATAAAATCATAATACCAAGTCACGAACACGATTTTATCCTAAGTTATCATTCGAATCGAAACTACCAGAACATTATCTTGAATAATTTGTATACAGGATTTAAGTGGAAGCTGAAGCTAAAACGATGAATTAATTAATAGCAACAAACGGTATCGATGTTGCCTTAAACAGGGCAACTCAAGCATGAATAACTCATTAAATGTAAGGGGGAAGAGGGGAGAACGGAAGCAAGCCCACCATCGTGAACTTCGAAATTCGTGAAGGAGTATGCGTCAAAATGGACCCAAATCCAACAGAGCTAGGAGTAGTGTCATTGCCAATTTATTTAAGGAATAATAGTACAGTCAAGTGCAAAAATAAGTATCGAAAGAATCCACTCATAAATATGTTACGACGTTCTTATTACACAGAATTAGAGTGCACTGGGACACATATTTTTGAACATTTTTGTGTACACCTTATTTTGTTGACTGTACCACACAAGTCACATAATTATGTCTCATTCCGTATTTTGTATTTTTTTTTAAGTCAGAATTTTCTCTATAAATAATGGCGAGGAGGCTAGACACGCGATTTTTTTTAAATTGCCAATTTAAGGGTTAAAAAGACCTGCTTATCGATACCAAAGCAGATAGAGTTCAAATATCAAACAATTAGACACTCAAATTGAGCCAAATTTAATTTGTGAGTTACGCGGTATCGCACTATCCCCGACGTTATGTACTTTATTTCATTCTATAGGTGAAAAGTGGAATTCATTGTATAATTTGTTAATTGGATAATTTTATACAAGTAAGGCGTGAACGCTGATACTCTACGTAAATCACCGTCGTCTTCCAGACACTATCGTATTTACTCGGTCTAAAACACGAATATCTCAGTTTTGCAATGGAATTAAACATAGCGCCCATATAATAAAATTAAATAAATGTACGCTACGTAATAACATAACTTTCAGCTCTGTTCTTTTTTGATCCACTTTTCACACGTTGCCAACAGGTCTTTTCGAGGTTATGTCTCTGTCTCTGTCGACATTGGTCTAAAGCTTAGCGGAAAACCATACGTGCAAGCGGGAGTACCCATATCGGCATCCCGCTCCAACTGATGGATTTGCTCGCCACCGGTCGCCTTAGACCAATGTCGTGGCCGGGCCTTTAGAGTGACAGAATGAAATCCTCGCATTTGCAGATTTCGAAGTTCGCGGTAGGGCCGCTGAGTTATGGGAGCGTTTGATTCTAAAACCGGGATCCATGCCATGAATTGGCAGTAATCAAAAGCTTCAACCTAACTTACTTTCCACTAGCTGACACCAATATTTATTTTAGCGAAACGGTAATGAATGTGTAAAATCAGTCAAAGGTACATAGTTTAATCCCTCGGGTGCTTTGTCCCAGCAAAACTGTTCGACATTTTTTTTATCTTTTTGACGAAAGCATTGCTGGGGCGGGAAGGTTCTCGAGTGGCGGCCACGTACCGGAAGACGCAGCGTGGGTAGGCCCCTCACAAGGTGGACTGATGACCTGGTTAAGGTCGCAGAAGTCCGCTGGATGCGGGTGGCACAGGACCGGACATTGTGGCAATCTTTGGGGGAGGCCTATGTTCAGCAGTGGACGTCTTTCGGCTGATATGATGATGATTGGTGGGGCAATACCTAAAACCCTTTCCCAACCAGGTGGCAACGGTGGCAAGTGGGATGCACGACAAATTACGTTTAAATATGTATATTTTTTGTAGACAAGCCCTTATTACCTAGTGACGTAGTGGGTGTTGTGACAAAACTGACAATGAGGGTAGTTTTCTAGCAATACACGTTGGGCTTTGGTCGCGGGTACTCCATGACAAGGATTCTCTAAATGAATCGAAACATGACTAGCAATTTTCGACTTAAATTACGTGAGTAACCCGTTTCGCTTAATATTTAAATATGTTTGAGTCTCAAGTTAATTATAATTCTAAATGTCTAGTCATTTAGTTTATAATGGCAACGATGCCTAACCCAAAGCAAATCAAATCCCCAGCAAATGACGCGACATGAATACTTGCAAAGTCTAAATTAACGACGTGCAAGCGTGCTCAATCTAAGTTACCTGCACACTGCATACAACAAAGTAGACATTATTGGTAGCTCGCAGCATCAAATTGCGGATCCGCGGGTGAAGTTTAACCGGAGTTAGAAGCCGATCGTGTTGCTTAAACATAAACGTAATTAGAAGGAAGTTTATAGAAGGCTTTTGGGATTGATGCTGACAAAATCGTTAGGTAACGGTTAGGGTTCGTTCAAATATCATGTTATCGATCGGGGGAGGGGTCAGAATAATTTCACGAATGATCACGATGGGGTCCGAAAAGATATCACGTGATTAGGTACCTACTCAACAATATTCATATATCAAAATAATCCACATATCCCATATCCAGACATTTCACATATCAAAACCTACCAAGAGCATTTCACCATGCTCAGTGTAAGATTCCATAGTTATTTAAAAACGGCTAGGCCAATTACGTTCAAAATAGTTTTCACCACACCTACAAACCACTGTCATACCTACTATATGACATACTAATGAACTTTAACATAGACGACGACTATATACATCCGTACTACTATAACCTACCGACTATAACCTCCGATAGCTCCAAAGCTCGCGACATCCCTGCATTAAATCACCAGTAAAGCGCTAAGATTATTTTACGCGTAATTAATTCTTAAGCCGGCACCACACGAGCGCCGGTCACGACTTTCTCGTCGCACGACTTAGATGCACGACTAACGCAGGGTTTTTGTGACAGCGAAAATATGGAGCAACTGAGCTGGATGTATTCTTTACAGAAAATCACAAAGGCATGATAATTTGCAATATTAAAATCAAACGCTATTGGACTACTGTTTTTAAGATGCTGGATAGAAAAACATAAGTAATTAGTTACGATTTACTAAGCACATGATTGGTCACATAAGGACATGTTTGGTTGGATGTCAAATGTAAATACTATCCGTCCCTCTTTCATCGATGGAGTTAGTAAAAGACGTGGAATCTATCTCGCGGCGACATACTGTCGCATCAATCATGTATTAACCCCATTGGATATCAAGAACCTAGTTGATTGAATTTACAAAACTATTCACAATAATTATAAAGAATCTCGCGGCTAGAAGTCTCTTCATAATCAATACAGTTTAAAAGAAAAAAAATAGCACCATACAAAATCCAAGACACAAAGTTGCGATTTTCACTGCTTTATCCGTAGACCAGCTTTCATGTTTTTTCAAATCACGCGAAAAAAAGTAACCCTTGTAATTGTCGACTGCGGACGACAGATACCTTTTTACTGGGCATTTTAAAATGTCGGGCCAACGGGTTAGATATCGAGTTTAAAGCGACCTTTCTAATGATTTGGGGTTGCAGGTAAATTTGGGAATATCGAATGGCCGAGATAACGATAAGATACAGTCAGCCACACTGATCTACCATATTCGACTCTATTCCGTTGTAATAAAGTCGTGGTAAAACACATTTTAGGTTGGCTGTACAGTTTTGAAGCATTGGCCGAAGTTCGGAGTTCAAAGATCTTTATTGTTGATCTAAGTGTCTGTTCGTTTAATAAATTCGTTTTCAGTCAAAGATAACTGAAGAGGCCAGGGGACAAACGGTAATAAATAGTCCATTTCACAATCAATGACTTTCCAATTTTACTGTCATATTCAGTGAGCTGCAAGAATAAAATGTCTAAAAATCTAAATACGTACCAGCAGGGTAAGCACACGATTTCGGGTATCCCCAAATCAATCGACACGGAATCGGCTTATAACGGGCGAGAAACGCTTTACGTATGGCGACGGCATAACGCCGCGGCCACGACATCGGTCTAAGGCGACCGGCTCGGCTTAGCGGAAAACGTATGGCGCTCCCTCTCGTACCCATATCGGCATCCCGCTCCAGCTCATGGATTCGCTCGACGCTGGTCGCCTACCAATGTCGTGGCCGGGCCGTAAGAGCGAAAAAAAGGCGATCGTTTCGGATCGACACGCATCGGCTTGGTCCTCGCGACATCGAATTTTCCGACCGGCTTAAGCCGATCATTTGATTGGTCGAAAGACTACTGACGCAACAGTATCTCGCGGCGATAGGCTATCCGTCTCTCTTGTATTAATATTGTTAGTAAAAAACGAGAAATCTATCCCGCGGAGACATACTGTCGCTCCAAATATGTTCTAAGCCTACTGAAGGTTACAAAGATAACTAATAACTTTTAATTTAAAACTATCCTAAACCTACGATGCATAGGTATCTTTTGCTCTCTTGCAAACTCTCTCCTCCATTCTGAGAAATAATTATTAGGTATTCGATCGTACAAATCGCATAAGATATAGACGATCAAATCATATAGTTTACGAGTCTTATGACTTACAAATAAAAATGTTCGCAATTAAAATAAGGAAGTTGTTCATCATCATCAGTCTGGCTAGAATTGGCGATCGTAGTCACGTGTCTACTATGATGATGTTGCTGCCCCTCATAATTCTTCAAGTCGAATCGACATAAGTAGTCGACTTTAATGATAAGTGTCGACATAAGTAGTCGACTTTAATGACTTATCATTAAAGTTATGTCGATTCGACTTGATGTGTCACTGACCATTCGTTAGATCGGAAAGTGTAAGGGTGAGAAATACCACTGGTGACTATCACGGGGCCATGTAGTTGTTATGAATAAAATATTAATGTCCGTATTACGTAATGTTATATGATAAATATAACACAGTGTGAGGGCACCATAAGTAAATTTTGGCAGAACTTAAAGAAGGAAAAATAACAAAAAAACAAGTTTGGTTAAGACTTTCTCGTTTTCCCTGGGGTTTTCATACTGTTTACCTGTCAAAATACATAATACGTGTTAGCTACAGAATATGTTCGAAGCAAATCGCTTTAAGTTTATTAGGGGTCGATACTCGGGGGAGACCCGCCCTAATAACACATCTACCTTAAATATGCCGACACTCTGTTTGTTTCCCCGTATTTGAACCGTGTACAAAGGCCAACACAACTGACCATTCGAAACCAAACCAAACCTTATTACAATGAGCATAAGAGTCAAAAATGGGCAGTTAAATGTGTTGCCGATCGTACAGCTATAATATATCTGGTATTTAGATATATGTATTATGTCATTTCTCAATTGTTCTGTATACGTTCATAACTCAAATATTCTTGATCTCCTTACTTTTAAGGCTCAGCCACTCAGAGCGCATGTGCGTGACATTGTAGCGTCAGAAATGTTAAAGTTGATGGCACACCAATTGGACGTCACACTCACGGGCACGCCACGCAAGCGGCTTGCCATCTAATATGACATACGCTACAACACAACGCTCAAGCCCCGCACACTAGCAGGCGCACGTGCTGCTCACGCATCCGGTGTGGCGCGGCCTCTATAAATCAATGTGTTTCGATTATTCCCTTTTTTACCGTGGGACGTTCTAATTTATTTTTAGGTGTTAGGTTAAGATTATGAACTGGGGAGATCACACATTAAGTCTTATAGTTATTATAACCTTTCTGTTTCAATACTCAAGTGTCCAGTAGGTAGTGTAGCCTTCTAAAAACCGTCTATCACGCTATTCACGCTTCGCTCCAATAAATAAGTGCGAGCGCCATACAATGCTAGGGTGCGCAGGCCTGGTCCTTCTTATTTTTTTATTACAAACAAAAATTAGGGGTCGCTACCGAAGTAATAAAAAAACGACTAATGATTTTGCCTTTCTTGAAATTCGTACTTCGGTAGCGACCCCTAATTTTTGTTTATAAATTTTATAATCATGGGAAAAAAAACAAATATGGTTTACTTATCAAATAACAAAATGAGAGGGAAAGATGTCGCACAGAAAATTGCAATCGGGAGAGCAAAGAGCTCCTTTATTGGTCCGAACATCCTCAAAATTGTAAAAATAAGAAACGCCCTAATAAAATGCTTTACGTATCGAGTAAAACCTAACGTAGCCCATATTTGAAAACTCATGGAACGGCTACTAGTGCCCCAATTAAAACACCTCCACACGCCATAAAGCTGCGTCCACATTGCACAGTTAATCGGAAAGTTCCAACCAAGGTAGCTAGGGAATTCGTCTATTTATAAGTGTGTTTTACGTGAGAGGTACGCTTTCCTAGTTTTCCCTTAGTGGTCTTTTGAGAAAACTGCTGTAAATCGTTGACCAACCAATAATAATGAAAGCAGAATAATGTAACAAATCATTTACTTTTGGAAATCGCTACAGTTGTTATAATTATAACGTACGTGAGACTCAAATCACTAGTAAGTAAGTATGTACTACTCGTATCTTACTGCAATTCTCGAAAAATATTGTACTCAATTAAGACGATTCGGTAAATTTCCTATTGAGCTACCAATTTTTCATATGATTAACAATACTTTTGTCTTTTACTTCGCATTATTAACATACCTTTAATTGCAAATATATTTTTTTTTAATTTCTTACAATTGAAAAAGTCGATATCAAAATTGGAAACTTATACAAACTGTTCGGGAAATTATTTCAAATATTTGGTTAACTTTCCTACTTTTCCTAGTAAGATAGCGTTCTCCTTAACTTAAAATATAACGATGTAAATCCATTGCAAAGTACCTAATGCTAAAATGTACTACATCTTTTTTTCAAAAACTATCCCAGCGTGCCCCAATTAAAGCACCTCACGCCATAAAGCCGCGTCCACACTCCGCAGTTAATCGGGAGAGTCCGACCGGGTCGCTTGGGAGCTCACCTACATTCCTGTGTACGTGACCGGTTTTACTAGTACCAACAAAAATAGTATTGTAAACAAGCTAAGGTTGTCTTGCACGCCAAAACCGCTTAGCCAATTTCATCAACCGACTTAAAAAAAGGAGAAAGTTCTCAATTTAACTGTATATTTTTCAGGGTTCCATAGTAAACAAGC
>JALPQI010020999.1:0-12634 GCA_025490895.1 Thaumatotibia leucotreta
TATTGCCGATTAGACTTTTAATTTAATACATATTGTTGTTAATTCAATACACAGAATTGAATCACCATCAATATGTAGTAGGTATAGGTATACGAGCAAGTCATGTGTCAATGTATCATGAATCATGTATTTGTTTATTTTGTTCACAGGACCTATTACAGATATTACTACTGGTAGCGGTGCAGTGACTGAAGTTGACGTGATATCAAGATTCAAATACCTCTTTTAGTATGACGTAGTAATGTAATTAGTAATGATTATTAAATGTGATTGATTAATTCAATTCTGTTTTTTTTTTCAATTCCTCAAATGTCGTAAACGAAAGGCAGCTTTCTTTGTCGTACTAATATGAAAGAGTGACAGAGAGGGAATACTACGATAGTCTACTTAGCGTTAGCGATTGGTATTAACTTGGCTAAGCATCCGTGCCAACGTTAGTGAATCCGTGGACTGTAGGTATCAATATCCATAGCTGTCTCTACAAATCGCTACTCCAATATTACATGATTCAATGTTCTATGTGGCGCTTTCCTCAACTTCAATTTCGAACATTGTCTAATTTACACTTAAATCCAAATTTCATTAAATTGTAACATAGAACCTTGTAAAACATTTAAAATTAAAGAGGTAACATAACATATGCAGTGAGACACTTATTTAGGTTTATTATAGGTATGTACTAACTACTACATCAAAGTTAAAACTAGGTAAAAAAAAAAAATTTAAAACTAGATCTAAAATCTACATAAACCTAAAAATTACTGAAAAACTTTACAAAAAGAAGTTTAAATTTAAATTAAATTTATAAATAAAAAACGGGCTCGAGCTCAGTGCCTTGCGGCAGGGTGCCAAGAAGGCTGGCGGCATTGCCGCGTTGGACGGCAATGCCAATACGTTGCGCAAGGTAACAACCAGCCCTCCTGTCACCCGTCGCCTCCACCAGGCGCTTTGAGAGCTCTTTGTAAATGCTTGTAATATTGAGGAAATGCATTTTACCTTTCTTACCACAATGAAAACGATCGTGATATTGTATTCATTTAGCTCTTTTTTTAGGGTTCCGTAGTCAGACAGACGGACATAGTGAAACTATAAGGGTTCCTAGTTTACCCTTATAGTTTCACTATGTCCGTCTGTCTGTCTGTCCGCAGCATAGCTCTGTGGCCCATAGAACTAGAAAAAGTGATTTTTATTTACTGGAATCCTAAATAATAAGGGAACCAAATTAAGATTTTTTATAAAATCAATATTTTCGGAGATAACCGGGCCAGAAAAAAAATTGGCCACCCCTATAACATCTGATCCAAAAGTTATGTCTAAAATCAGGAATATGAAGTTTAGGTATTACTTTAAAATAAAACTATTTCGACATAATCGGCCCAGCGATATTTGCTCCGATTTTTTTTACTGTGAACCGAATTGCATACTATTTTGGAATTAGGTTCATCTTACCCTTAACTTCAAAAGTGAAAATGATTTGAACTCCGCAACCACCCTGGGGGTGGTTGCCACCCCTTCTCGGGGGTGAATTTCTTTTTTTGCTAAATAAGCTCGAATATCGATAGAAGGCCTAATTTTAAGCAAAAAATCATCCATAAAGTTTTTCAAAAAATCCAATAGTTTTCAAGTTAAGCAATTGAAAATTCGCAATTTTTCCACGTTTTTCATCGGTTTTTTGCAAATATCTTCAAAAATATACGTTGTATCGAATTTTTCAAAAACAAAATTGTAGCAGGTAACACAATGAACAATTTGGTTTTTTATAAGCTATTCTAAGTGCAATATTAAGCTAGATATAAAGATCAAAACCGTTTTTTATATTGTCTGAAATTTAATCGATGTGGTCAATGCCATCTGGCGGCGAGCAGATGCATTTTATGCATTCTAATACAAAAGGGTTTTATAGTGCTTGAAATAAGCTTTAAAATGAGTACTATTAACAGTCTTTTGCACGTAAAATAAGTGAGCTGTATTGCAAATAAGGGGAGCATCTAATGTTTTTTCTTTTAAATGAATGGGTTTCATAAGTGCCATTTCCACCAAAATTAAAATTAATCGTATTCCGCCTAGAATTAACTTTACTATGAAGAGCTTGATAGATAGTATCAGTTTGGCTGCTTCAGAACACACAGTTTTCAAAAAAGTCACGATTCAAAAAAATAACTAAATTTAAAATTTTTAAACATGCCACTTTCTTTTCATAATATCTCAAAAATAACGACAGATACGCAAAAAATGTGCGGAATAAAAATTTACGTATTTTTCTGACAAACAATTTGTTGCTTTTGTTTTTTCTGTCAAACGTAAATTGACGAAGTTGTGATTGTTTAAAGAGCGCGTGGCAGAGCAATCACAGCCTCTCTTAAGCCCTTTAACCCTTCACCGTTTTCGAAAACGGTTTTTTACTATATATTGCAATGAAGGATGTTGTAGTTCTCTTAATTACCTTTACAATGGTTTTTAACCAACTTCAAAAAAGGATGAGGTTTACAATTCTACGAAATCTTTTGTTTTTTTTTATGTATGTTCCCCGATTACTCTAAGACGCGTGGACCGATTTAGAAAATTCTTTTTCTGTTTAAAAGGGTATATACCTTGTAGTTGGTCCCATTGTCATCGGGTCTAGATCTGATGATGAGATCCTGAAGAAATCGAGGGAACTCTTCAAATGTTGTAGGCACACATGACATTTTTCGTTTATTTTCGAAGACTAATCAAGTATTTACGTCTAGTCATGAACGTCTTAAGTTGGTGATCTGATGATGGAAGGTACAACTCCTTAGCGATTAGGTGTTGGGGGATAATTCTTTAAATATAACATATTTCGTGCATTTTTGAAGCTATTTGTGTATTTGCCTTTAGGTGGTCATCGTTTCATGTTGGTGAGCTGATGATGAAA
Source organism: Thaumatotibia leucotreta (assembly GCA_025490895.1). Lineage (NCBI taxonomy): Eukaryota > Metazoa > Arthropoda > Insecta > Lepidoptera > Tortricidae > Thaumatotibia > Thaumatotibia leucotreta. The sequence goes on from JALPQI010020999.1 coordinate 2,897, forward strand.
GGTACAACTCCTTAGCGATTAGGAGTTGGGCGATATTTCTTTAAATATAACATGTTTAATGTATTTTGGAAGCTAGTAGAGTATTTGCCTTTAGGTGGTCATAGTCTCGTGTTGGTGAGCTGATGATGGAAGGTATCTCTAACTCCTTAATGATTAGGAGTTGGAGGATAATTCTTTGAATTAACAAATTTCATACATTTTCGAGATCTATTCAAGTTTTGCGCGTAGTAGTTATCGTTTCATGTTAGTTAGCTGATGAAGGAAGGAACAACTCCTTAACGATTAGGAGTTGGGGGATGATTCTTTTTGAAGGTATTCGAGTATTTGCGTTTGGTTAGCCATGGTCGACCGCCTGGGTCACCGCGGACTCTCCTGCGGCCGGAGCGCTGGGCGCATACCTCGGCACGCCAGCATTAATGACATTATCCGACGGGCCCTTGTAAGCGTGAAAGTTCCCGCCATCCTGGAGCCCGTTGGGCTGGCGAGGGACGATGGCAAGAGGCCCGACGGCATGACACTGGTGCCTTGGAAGATGGGACGCCCCTTGGTATGGGACGCTACATGTGTAGACACCCTCGCGCCGTCCCACCTTCCAGGCACTAGCAATAGTGCTGGCCGTGCTGCATCCACAGCGGAGGACCTCAAACGCCGCAAATATGCAACCCTTGGCAGTGGCTATATGTTTGAGGCGTTTGGGGTCGAAACGCTGGGGCCTTGGGGACCCAATGCGCGTCGTCTCTACAGAGGCATAGCCTCACGACTAATCGATGCCACTGGTGACCAGAGGGCTGGTCAATATTTCGCTCAGCGAATAAGCATTGCCATACAACGTGGCAATGCGGCCAGCCTTCTGGGCACACTGCCCATTGGCAGCGATTTGGGCGAGATTTTTTATTTGTAGGTTCTTTTATTTTATATGTATTTTTTTTTTATATTATTGATTATGTTATATAAGTAGTATTAAATTAATTGTGTTATTAATAATAAATAAATTTGCGTTTAGGTGATCATAATCTCATGTTGGAAGATTGACATTCCTTAACGTGTGGGGGTTGGGGTATTATTCTTGGGTTATAAGAGTGTGGAATAATATTTAACCCTTAATAAGGCATCAGTCACACCTAAATTTAATTGGCTTTGACGCTAATTAAATGACAGAATAAGTTTCAAAATGAGGTGGTAAATATATTATCAAAAAAAAATCACAATTTTTGTCAAGGGGTAGTTTTCAAGGGTTGAAAGAGGGTTAAAAATGTGATAATTATTATAGAGAATATAAAATATTATTTTCTCTATACTTAAATCTTTTAATGTCATACCAAAATATTTTTGTGATTTTTTCAATTTAGGGGTTGTTTGCAAGGATTGTAAGATTTTCAAGGGATTAAAAATGATTTTAATACGAGGTAATTATGTTAGAAATTACTTTACGATTTCACCACTTACTATTAGACATGTTTTCTAGCGATAAAATGGCTCAATGTAATTTCTTCCATTAAGGGGTTGTTTACATCCCTTAAAAATAATAGGCGGAGTTCAGATCATTTTCACTTTTGAAGTTAAGGGTAAGATGAGCCTAATTCCAAAATTTCATGCAAATCGGTTCACAGTAAAAAAAATCGGAGGTAATACCGTATTTTTCGCTTCAATGACTGCACTACAAATTGCCTTTCAAAAACGGTCCTGAATTTTAGTTGACAAATGTCACCCTCTCTTCAATGCATCACAGTAATTAATTTCAATATCAACCTATAAAACTTAAACCGCCATTTAAAAATAGTTGTGATTGGTCCGTCAAAGTTTTGATTGGCTATATCTATATATACAAACGGCAATGTCCTGACTGACTGACTGACTGACTGACTGACTGACTTAAATCAACGCACAGCCCAAACCGCTGGTCCTAGAGAGATCAAACTTGGCATGTAGATTCTTTATAATGTCTAGAGGCGCACTAAGAACGGATTTTTGAAAATTCGTCCGTTAAAGGGGTTAAATGGGGGGTTAAAATTTGTATGGGGAAACAAGATTAGTTGAGCTATTTTATTCGAAACTTCACAGGAATGTTTTTAATAATAAATAAGTAAACACATGTTTCAGGTTTTTTGAAAATTCATTCCCTATGGGGGTTAAACGGAGGGTTAAAGTTTGTATGAGGAAATAAGATTAGTTGGGCTATTTTATTCGAAACTTCACATGAATATTTTTAACAATAAATAAGTAAACACGTGTTTCAGTTTTTTTGAAAATTCATTCCCTATGGGGGTTAAATGGAAGGTTAAAGTTTGTAAGGAGGAAGCAGATTCGTAGGGCTATTTAATTCAAAACTTCATAGAGGTGTTCTTGCCAATGAAGATGTAGGTACTACATACCATGTTATATACGAGTAACATAGGTACGATGAAATAAAATAAATACATATTTAGATATCTTTTAATATTAAATTTTGGTAAGTAATGCAGTCTGCTACATGTCATTGTGAGATAGGGAAACTAAATTCGTCTTTAGGTAGGTTTTATTTCTTAAGTGTAGACTAATGTATATTTATTTCTTTGTTCGTTAAAAATATCTACAATTTTGCATGGCGACATATGATTCAAAGCGAACGAATTTCAAATGTTTGTTTGACAGCTCGCGGACAGTATATAAGCAGCGCAGGTGCGCGGGCCGCCTCACTGTAAATTCAGCTTTCTGATTCGTGTAGTTTATTTGCCATTAAGTATTTAAATATGTCATACTAATATGCTGTTCAATGAAACAGACTTCAAACAGAATGTAATAATGTAAGATTCTACTTAGGTTTAGGAAAGGTTAGAACTGCCACCCCACACAGAAACGAACGGCTATCAAAGTAGGTTCAGGTTAGGCTTGAACTGTAACCCCACACAGTAACGAACGGCTTTGGAAGTAGGTTTATGTTAGGTTTGAACTCCAACCTCACACAGGAACTAACGGCTATTAAAGTAGGTTTAGGTTAGGTTAGAACTGCGACCATTGCGATTTCACGCAGAAACGAAAGGCTATTAAAATAGGTTTATGTTAGGGTAAAACTGTGACCCCACACATAAGCGAACAGATATCAAAGAAGGTTTAGGTTAGGTTAGAACTGCGACCCCACCCCCCACACATAAGCAAACGGCTATCAAAGTAGGTTTAGGTTAGGTTAGAACTGCGACCCCGCACATAAGCAAACGGCTATCAAAGTAGGTTTAGGTTAAGTAAGAACTGCGACCAGTGCGACCCCACACAGAAACGAACGGCTATTAAAATAGGTTATGTTAGGGTAAAACTGTGACCACATAAGCGAACAGATATCAAAGAAGGTTTAGGTTAGGTTAGAACTGCGACCAGTGCGACCCCACATAGAAACGAACGGCAATTAAAATATGTTTAAGTTAGGTTACAACTGTGACCCCACACATAAGCGAACAGCTATCAAAGTAGGTCCAGGGTTTGTTTAGAACTGCGGAATAAATATTACTAAATTTTAACTTAACTAAAATAAGAACCAGTAAAGGAAAACCTCAAGCACCATTCAAAATTCCCTGATTTAAATTTACTGAAAACTATTCTTCGACATAATGACTTGTCGATGAAATGAAAATACTTGAACCGTTGTCTTTGAAATAACATTCGATTAAGTGATTGTCGACAACTCAAGGCGAAACCCGAAAAATATCACAAATATTAAACTTATTTCGGCCACTTTTGAATCTCCTGAGAAAAAAAAACAAAATAGGATTCATTGTTTGCAGGAAACCGTGTAACATGCATAATACATATAACTGCATACGTACAATCGAAATGGTGACCTCCTTCTTTTTTGAAGTCTGTTGAAAAAAATTTTTTCATAGAAGTCCAAGATCTACGCGCGCGAAGCCGCGGGCAAAAGCTAGTATTCTATAAACATTTGTCAAAGACGTTGCGCCGAAATATGTGCGGTGTTAAGAAAAGAGCTATGTCCTGCCCATCTTGGCACAATTGAAAACAATTGTGTTTGGGGGCATTTTTGAGCTGGCGTTAGACGTCCATGTTATATATATGGTCGCAGATCGGTAGTAATTTAGACGTCAATTTACCTGCAACATGTTCTTTTGGCTTTACGTTAAATAATCCGTCAAAACAAGAGCGTAACTAAATAATATATTTATTGAGAAAATTGAATGCAAAGATTTCATGATGGGGGCTTGACATCCGTTGCTTGATATAAGGAATTGATAGCGATGTCTGACGAAACGTAGGCCATCGACTTGGCTAACGTGGCTAATGACAGAGAGTCCATTATTATCCGGTTCGCAACGTGGTTCAGCTTCGCCCCGTGCGACTGAGCAGTGTATTTCAATGCAAGTTTGATAACTTTCTCGCAAGCAAAAGATTTTGAACTAGCACTCTTAGCTTCTTTACCGGCCTGCTGCGCCGCCGTTTTAGCCAGGTTCATCATCAGCTCTTGATGATTCGCCATGCCGTTCTTGGCGTACTTAACCGACATTTGCACCTCGATAGACGCAGTCAATGCCCGTCGCATAGCCACGACGCTAGCTGCTGTTAAATACGCTACATTACCTGCGTACAAAATGGCTTTCTTGGCTTTGGCTTCAAGCTTGTCCATTTTCTGTTTCGCCCTCTTCTCATTTTTTACATCCTCCTCATACTCTGGCTGATCTAAATTAATTTCTGCCACAATTTCCGCATTCAATGCGGGCTTGTTTAAATTATCCCTCGGGTCAAGCCAATCATCAACCATAACGTCTTGGCTATCGGAAGTTGGGCTATCTACTACTAATTCATGAGTTCCATTAACAGAACTTTCTATTAGAATTGGATCAGCTGATCTGTTATTATTACGTTCACTGTTCTCAATATCCAAAGCAGTCTGGTTAAGAAATCCTTTGATACCTTTGGTAATAGTGGGTACCGTCTTTATTAAATGTAACGAATTAGTATGGGGTAAAACAGAAAATGGTGATAGAGGCATTGTAATATTATCATAAATTGGTGGTGCAGGTGTTGTGACTGTTTTAGCGGATTTATTTAATATTGCGTCATAAATAGTTGGAACAGGATGGGTTACTGGCACAGCTACTTTGTTTCCGTCTCCCGATTTAATTTCTCTCTTTTTGCGCAGCGACAAATCTACAGATTGCTTTTTGGATAATGCGCTCGCATAGGTAATATCTTTTAATGCAGATACTATGGATACCTCTGCTGCAATTTGTGCCAAGCCGTATACCAAACGATGTAATTCTGGTTCTGTTGATGCTCTCGTGATACTAAGAATATTTCCTGATAATGTCCGTGATATATAATCCAAAATCCTCCGGGTTTCAATGGCTGTGATGCCCTTGTTCTTTCCCGGGGCTTCTAGAGCCTCCCTCGTAACTCTAGTGATCTTATCTTGAGTTTCTAATTTTGATAGAATAGCGGATACGAGATCTTTGGAAATTTGATACAGATTTTCTTCCATTTGGGGATTTTGAGTTACATTTTTGGTAGCTTTTAATATGGAATTGTCCAAATGCTTCAGAGCTTTGTGAGGTGAGTTCAGCAGAAACGACTCTCCAGCGTATTGTGAATTGTATTTTGCTTTAAGATCGTGAACAGGAGATATTCCGGCAGAAACAGTAGTAATCTAGAACAATTTATATAATTAGACGAATTAGACATACTCGTAGGTATGTATTAACCTACTTACCCCTTAAATAAAAAATCTGGGTGACTTATAAAACTTACTAGAACCAAAATATGAAGACAGGTTGTAACTGCCCCCATTTTACACGGTTTTTGAGCGTCTCCTACGAAATCATTCGAGAAATGTTACCACCAATTAATTATTCCACAAAAATGTCCTTCGTTACGAGTAATTGCCAATTAATTTTTATGCATTTTACTCACCTAACAATTTTTACGCGTAAGCACTTCGTTACGTTTAACCGACAAACGAATTGAACATATTGATTCTTCGTTTGCTATGTTCGATCCGTCTATACACAAAAAGGGGACGATATACAAAGTCGTTGCTACTTTCGGCCGTTTCGAACATATCATCTTCTCTAATTGGATCAATAGCCTCATGGATGATTTCGCTTCTTTCAACATCACGAAATATTGTTGGCTTACTATCGTCAGGAATTGATACATATTGATCAGTTGACTGTAATTTGCTTGGTAAATGAAGTCCATTAGTTAAAACAATCAAGATACATGTCATTAAAAATATTAATTTTATGCTCAATGCAACACTCATTATTACTCACGCTGAAATCAGAACATCATGGAACGTATGCGGTATTTACTTTTATATTTACAATTAGAAACTGGACGTTAATTATGAGTAACTCACTTAAATCAATTAGTATTACTCTAGCTAAGATTATCATATTATTACCGACTGTTGAAAAACAGTAAACCAGAAACGATTAAGGCACATGAAATAAATGAAAAAAAAACAAATTAGTGTATAAATTACGACTATTTTATTAAACAAAAAAACACACTGATAAAGGGGTTGCAAAGATTTGATTTACAGAGGCTTACATAAATTTTGCTTGTTTTTAAGCAGGATATGCTCGTGTCGTTGTCTCAAGTCCTGGGAATAGCTTGTACAGCGGATTTAACCGAGGTAAGCTGGGAGAACCCTGATACCGCCGCGGCCGGCCAGCTGAGAGGTTTCTCCGAAGGGCGAGGCATCGATCTCGTTGGCTGAAGGCAGCAGGTCGCTCTCTTGACCGCCGGCGTCACGGCGAACCCTCGCGCCCGGGCTCTTGGGCTCAGATCCACTTCCTCCCACAGCACCAGATGGAGCATTTCCTGTAGCTGATTGTGTTGCTTCTGCTTTTGGGGGGACGTGTTGGATCACATCCTGCTCGGCGGGTGCGCAAGCGCAGGCGGCCAGCAGCGCCAGTGACGCGACGACAAAGAACATTGAACGCATTTCTGATAGATCCTATATTGTCCGAATAAATCTTTCAAATAACATGCTCGTTACCCATCGTTAGGGCTTATAAGTAAATCGAGGTTTACACAAAGTATTATTTTTATTGAAACTGTACACTAGATAATGTGCACTGTTGATTGTAGCAGGTGCTTTGACGCATGATCTCGGGTTGGCTAGCACCTGCGTAGTTTCATAACAGAAAAGATGCTAATACGATACCAAATTCGGCCGATAGAGTTGGTAAAAATAAAAGACAACATGGGATTTAACACCTGGCTAGAAAGGCCATTTTTGGTAACCTGTTAAATTTGTAAAACACTCAGGGGTATGTTATTTGGTGCAATAAATTATTTATGTTAGGATAATAGTAGGTATCTATAGTAGCTATCAATGTAGGTAGGTACCTATCTACAGGTGTTACAAAATAGTGGTGTTAATACCTCATGTCATATTTCGGTTTCGTAATCAGAAAATGTAACTGTAACCATGACATCTTAAATGCGATTCAGTTTAGGTCCGGCTTATCAGTTTTTGACAGTTATTCTAGGGAACTGACACATAGCTATTCAGTTTAGGCCTAAACTGAATAGATCGTAATAGCCCCCCTGAAAAGGATCACCACTATTTTCCTAAAATTTTCTATAGTTACGAACTTACGAGATTCACAAATATTCTCAGAGATATCTCAAGCATGTGCACTTGTGCAGGCAAATTCCTATCCGTGAAACTATTATAGGCTTTCATGACGGCGCAGTTATTCTAAACATACCTACCCGGCAACAAGAATAATACCTAACATTTTATTTTATAATTATGGTTTTTGTTTTTACATCGCTTATTTATGAACAATTCAGTTTTGCCCCGGATCAAACTGCTAAATAGTTTTAGAGAGCATAGAAAGTGAAATATTAAAGGTTGTCGTCCGTTTAAGGGCTTGTTCACTGAACAATGTTCAGTAAGTATCTTTTACCAATTAGGTAAAAGAGAAAAATGTTGTTTCAAGTGATTTTTTTTCTATTTTGCAGGTCTATCAAATTAGCCGAAGCTCTATAGAAAATAAATCATTTTTTTTGAGAGATAAAAAATCTTCCACCTTTTTCCTAACCTAAACACGATACTGAGCATGCCCTTAAACGGAAAACAACCATTAAAATGTCATCTTGTATAGGTAAAGTGTTATGTAGGTATGTCTACATTATAAAAAAACAAATCTAGTGATTACCTTTAGGTATTTATGTATTGCCTACCCAAAAAAGGAACAAGGAAGATGTTCTTCTTTAGGTCACAGGTTAGGTCCTGTGTATGTATGTAGTACGTGAGTGTAGCTATACGAATTCAGAAAGGTCAGGTTGTCTTCAGGATCTCATAGTCTGGCTGAGTACGCAAATAACCCATAAAACATCGCCACTCGTTTCGATTTTCATGTTTTCCGCACTTATGTCGTAATGTACTATTATTGTTTAGGTAGTGTCCAATAAGCCCTATAAATTACGGGTCACCGTTCTTCTTCTTTTGTTTCAAAAATCAATACCTACCCACTAGATTAGATACCTAAATATTAATTAATTAATTTAATAAAAATTGGGCGTTTCCACAAACCGTTGAAAACGGTATCGTAATGGAAAAAACAATTTGGGACTTTTTTTTTCTCCTATTAGAATCGAAAGAGCTCGTGATCCTGAGTAGAACAAGCTCAAGCTTGTCCAAATTAAATAACAAGGTGATTTCAACAACGGTTTATGAAAATTCGCAGCTTACAGCTAACACCATAGCGTCACGAACATTAGTTCAATAATACTACTTATTAACACATCCATTCTTCTCTAACATTCTCTTGCCCTGGTTAATCAAATTTGCCAACCCCAAAGCCAACAAATCGCAATGTCAATGAGGAACCGCGCTAAGCATGGAGTTCACCATAGCCATAGCGAGTAGCGGTAAGGCCGGTTCACACGTATTTAGTTGTCAAGTAGTCAACTAAATTTTTACTTAATTTTAAGCGACTTAATTTTAAGTAAGCGTTTACACGTCGTAACAGCTAAGCTCTTTAGTCCGCCCGAGATGGACCATCAATAGCGCGTTCAAGTCAGTAATTAAATTCGTATTAAGCGAGGTTTTAGACGAATTGCGTTTAATATATTCTTCAATAAACTTCACTGTAGTGTTTTGCAATCACTTCGACATTTTTGAAAAAGATATATATATATAATAGACTCCTAACCGTTTCCGACCACGGCGACTGCTTCAACTCCATTGTTGGCGTTCATGTGCTCTCGTGTGGCTGACGTTATTCAAAAAAGATAGTTAACTCACGAACATACAATTGCAACCGCTCCGCCAAACTTATACAGTTTACTAATATTTAACTGAATCGTACCTGTCCAAACGTGTTAAGTGGTAAGCCACGCCCACCCACTTAACCGAAAAATAGACGGAATTCTAATCTACTTGCTTAAGTGCACACTAAATTTTAACTTGTAACTTATTACTAAATTGATCGTTTACACGCATTAAGTCACTTAAAATTAAGTTAAAATTTAGTTAATTACTTGACAACTTAATACGTGTGAACCGGGCTGTAGAGGCCGGTGAGCGAGCCCACCGGCGCACCATAGTAAGCAATTTACAAACTAAAACAGATTACTTAGATAATAGTTATTTGTTATACAAGGGTGCAAAGTTGTATTTTACCCGCGAGTATGAAATTGAAACACGAGCAAGCGAAAGGATTCTATAGTTGAACCACGAGCGAAGCGAGTGGGTCTAAAATAGAATCCTGAGCGCAGCGAGTGTTTTCACATACG
>JALPQI010021000.1:0-19869 GCA_025490895.1 Thaumatotibia leucotreta
TATGCAAATTCAAATTAACAGCCAGAGATTTTCAAAATTACAATTAAAATAAAGGTAATCAAACAGCCGATACCGAGTCACTGTCACAACAACACATGACATTGACGTACTTAACCTTAAATGACACTAGTGCAATCGGTCAGTGTCAACGGGTTGCGTTCGGAAACGCGCCTTACGAGAGTTCGAGTAGACGCTTGGTAATAAATATTCATCTACATAATGGAATCTAAGGCAAATAAATCTACTCCTGTTATGATGACTAGACGAAAGATGAAACTGCAAAAACAAACGCAACTAGAAAATGACGATTCAAGTGCAAAGCAGTCCTTTAAGAGCGCAGATGACAACAAAAGCCCGAATATATTAAATAATCCTCTAAATAGTTCACAAACTTTTCAAAGCTTACCGTTTATTAATAATGATGAAGATTATGACTTACAAACACAATTTAATGATAAGATACAAAAAATTGAAATTCAATTAGAGAGCGCGCATCAAGAAATAATTAATTTAAACCTAGAAAATACAAAGTTAAGATCAGATTTTTCAGAGATTCGCAAAAAAATGTTAATGTATAAAAATATGTGTGAAAATATATTGAGTGGACCAAAAAAAGAAAATAAGAACGCCAGTAGAGTGAACGAAAATACATCTAAATTGGATAAACTAGAAAAATGTAAAACAAGATTAGAGTTTAGCGAGGATACTTTGGAGACGATTGAAAATTCGACATGCACAGAAGTTAAAAGTAATGATAATGAGAAAAAAGTCGCAAGCAAAAATTTTAAATGCAAGCGTAAATCAAAGTTAAAGCTAGAAATGCAAAGAAAACTAAAACGTCAAAATAAAATAGTACAATCCTTAAAGCATAAAAATAAAATGCTTCAATCTCATACTCTTACCGTGGAGCAAAATCTGAAAAAGCTTCAATTGGCTAATATAGTAAAAGATAGCGAAAGTGATTTCATACAGAAAAGTCTGGAGCCAAATAAGGAAACGCCGAATGTGACAGCGGAGTTAGGGAAACTTACAACTGACAAGCGAAACTGCAGTACAGAAGGAAGAAAAAGCCGAAAACAGAAGAGCTCAATCCTAATATTCTCTGATCACATGGGAGTAGGACTGGCACAGCGAATTCTAAATCAGAACTCTAGAGTTTCAGTCACAAATATATGTAAACCAAATGCAAGCCACGAACACACCCTGGAAAACATCACAACATACGCACAAGACCTTTTTGAAAACGATACCATAGTTTTTCTTTTAAGCCAGTTTGCAAAGTTAGAATTAACCCAGAATAGATATATTAAACTGTTAACTCAGCTGTTGAGGTCTCCAGACCGAAAATTTAATGTAATACTTAGTAGCATATTATATAACGGATTCGATGATGTAAAAATACATAAAATGAATAGTATCTTAGCAAAACTCGCAAACGTTAATGAGTGTGTAAAGTTCCTAGACCTTAATGCATGTTATATACCAACACGAGACTCTATTCAGAATTTAATTGCAAGCACAGTAACCTCAAATATTTTTAAATTTAATGGCTCATCCTCATTGTGTTTTGTAAAATGTGCCGAAAATAATGAAGTGCAGAAAATTAGTTATTTTATCAACAGCAGACCTACCAACGACCTGACTTAATTATAGTACATACGAATATTCAATGTATTAGAAATAAGTACCTAGAACTAGAATTATTAACACAAGAATCTAACTGTGATGTCCTTTGCCTTACTGAAACTTGGGCGAACGATACTCAGGTGGATACTATGATAATCCAGGAATATGTTTTAGCATCATACTACAATAGGAAATTATTTAAGCATGGCGGTGTCGCTATTTATGTAAAGGACAATTTAAGAGTAAAAGAAAGGAAAGATATAGTAAAACTTGCATTTGAAATGAACTGCGAGGTAGCGGCTGTTGAATTGAAGTCATCAGGCATAGTCATAATCTGTGTGTACCGCCCAGACCGGGACTTTATTGTTTTTAAAGATACAATTAAAATCATACTCGGAAAAATTACACGCGAAGGAAAGAAAATGATTATGGCGGGTGATTTCAATCTCGACCTTTTGAAATCCAATAACAAAATTAAACAGTTTAAAGACATCTTACTGAACTACAACTGTAAATACCTCATCAAAGAGCCAACGAGAACTAAAGGAACTAGTGCAACATGCATAGATAATTTCATTACAAATCTTGATGAACAACACTGTAACGCTCATGTCTTAAGCACTAAGCTATCGGATCATAATGTAATTACTTTAGAATTGTCAGTAGAGTCGGAAAAAAGGAAAGGAAAATGTATTAACTCTTCCCCATTCGTAAGAGAAATGTCTAGGTCGAATTATAAATACTTCCATTACCTAATTGCTAAGGATAATAGCCTGTCAGAGCAGATACTATTAAACTCTGACCCAAACTGTAAAATGGATTTACTTATAAATGCGATTGGGCACTATTTTAATATAGCATTCCCACAAAGGAAACTGTCAAGACCCACAGTTAATAAAGTAAAATGGCAAACAAAGGGTATAATAACATCTAAAAACAACTTAGCTAAGCTAGAAATTTTGCAACAGTTTGCACCCTGCGATAAAAGAGAAAGGCATATCAAATCATATAGGAATATTTTGCGCAAAGTGTTAATTAGAGCAAAAAGATTTAATTTATCAGATAGGATATATAAAGCTAAAAATACAGTCAAAGAGTCATGGAAAATCGTTAAAGAACAGACCAAACAGAACAAAAGAGTAGTTAGTAATACTAAAGGAATAATTGATATAGACGGTAAACGCGTAACAAACGATGTAGAGATAGCAAATACATTTAATAACTTTTTTTCCTCTGTGGCTGACAGAACTGCAGGTGACCTAAATAATAAAAAACTTAGACACGATCATTTCCTAAATTTGGTACAACAACCAACTACATTAATAAAATTTATTCCAATAGACCGGGTTGAGTTAATTAAAACAATAAAGAAAATTAAGGATAAACGTTCTAAGGACATTTATGACTTAGACTCGCATTTCATTAAGAAAATATTCATAGAAAATGACTACTTACTCGAGTTACTTCGAAATATAATTAATAGTTGTCTATCCAAGGGAGTATTTCCACAATGTCTTAAATCGGGGAAAGTTATTCCAATTCATAAAAAAGGAGCACCGGAAGACCCTAATAATTATAGGCCTGTTTGTATACTTCCAGCGGTATCAAAAATATTAGAGGCAGTAATTAAGAACAAAATAACAGATTATTTTGATAGTAACAATTTATTCAATGCGAACCAATATGGATTCCAAAAAGGTAAATCGACGGGAATGGTACTTCGAAAGGTTATTGATTTTGTGCTTACAGCCTTGGACGGATCACAGAAATGCTCAAGTATTTTTTGTGATCTGTCCAAAGCATTTGATTGTCTCCGCCATGAGGTGCTTTTATCTAAACTAGTTTATTACGGGTTTAAAGGACAAGAATTAAATTTACTAAAAAGTTATCTTGAGAACAGAAGCCAGAAAGTAAACATAAATGGAAAATTTTCGCGCGAAGTTATCGTTAATGTCGGTGTTCCACAAGGGTCCATCTTGGGGCCAATTTTATTTTTAATTTATGTGAATGATTTGCCTTATTGCCTTCCAAATTATGCCATGATAACTCTTTTTGCAGATGATACACATGTTGGCCTAAAAGATAAAGAAGCAGATAATCTAAATGAAAAAATCAAAACTGTTATGTCAACGCTTGAGGACTGGTTCAAGGCAAATGGAATTGTCCTAAATACTAGTAAATCTACACTTTTGACTTACCATAATAAAACAAAAAAAGATAGTAATAACCAATCAGACGTAGGATTAATTAAAGCGACGGATACAATATTTTTAGGTTATCATATTGACAGTAAACTAAGCCACTCATTTCATATTGACAAAATTTGTAACAAAATTGCTTCTAGTAATTATGCACTCCTGAAGCTAAAACCCTTAATAAACCAAAAAACACTTTTTATGACGTACTATGCACTTGTTCATGCTCATCTCAATTATGCTTTAACTACTTGGGGCAACGCTGTTGGCATACAAAAAGTTCTTGTAGCCCAAAAACAATCCGTTAGAACTATATACGGAACACGCAGAGGCACAACAGTAAGAAATTTATTTATTAAGGGTAGGATAATGACAGTGATTTCTTTATTTATATTTAATAGTCTATTAGAAATCCACAGCGACAAAAACAATTTAAAATCAATAAAAGATGTTCACGCGTTTAATACACGTAATAAAGATAAACTATGTGTTCCTGCAACGAAACTAGTAAAAACATTTAAGCAAGGCCTTCCACTTAAAATAACGTTATACAATTTGTTGCCATCCAGCTTAACAAATTTATCATTTTTAGAATTCAAACAAAAACTGAAGCGCTTCTTTTTAAGTAATCCATTTTACTCCATAAACGAATTTAAAGAACAAATGAAACATAAATGTGTGTCTTTCAAATGATGGTACCTAATATCTCAAAATAATAATGTTATTCTACTTGCATGATAATATTAAGATTATATATACATATTGACTTGCTAGATGTAACGTTCTTTGTTACTTGGTCAAATAAAGAAACTTGAAACTTGAAACTTGATATAATACTCTTCTGTGTGAATCCGAGGAGTTTTATCATCCTGGACCAGACTTTTGAGCTCTGGAGTCTCTGGAATATTAACTATAAAAAATGTTCAAAACTTGAAAGTATCCTACATTTGACACACAGCATCCCAGTCGATAAGGATGTAAGATTATAAGAGGCAGATATTATCAATAGGTATAACACTCTACTGTATGAATCCGAGGAGTTCTATCTTCCTGGACCAGTTTTATAAGTTCTGTATTAAGTAGAATAAAAACGATAAAAATTATTTAAAACTCGAAAGTATCCTAAATTTGACACCCAGCATCCCAGCCGATAAGGAAGTTAGATTATAAGATGTATATTTTATAGATAGTTATAACTCTCTACTGTATGAATCCAAGGAGTTCTATCTTCCTGGACCAGACTTTTAAGCCCTGGAGTCTCTGGAATATAAACTATAAAATATATTCAAAACTCGAAAGTATCTTACACTTGACACACAGCATCCCATCCCAGCAGATAAGGGTGTAAGATTATAAGAAGCAGATATTATCGATAGCAATAACCCTGCACTTTATTAATCCGAGGAGTTCTTTCTTCCTTGACTAGATTAATAAGCTTTGGACTCTCTGTAATATGCACTATGACAATTATTTAAGAAACTCAATATTATGCCAGCTTTGACACACATCATCCCAGTCGATAAGTATGTAAGATTATAAAAGGCAGATATTATCGACAGTTATGATCCTGTACTGAATGAATCCGAGGAGTTTTATCTTCCTTGACCAGATTTATAAGCTCTGGAGTCTCTGGAATATAAACTTTAAAAAATATTCAAAACTCCAAAGTGTCCTACATTTGACACACAGCATCCCAGCCGATAAAGAAGAAACATTATAAGTGGCAGATGTTATCAATACTTATAACACTCTACTGTATGAATCCGAGAAGTTCCATATTCCTGGACCAGAGTCATGAGCTCTGGAGTCTCTGGAATATAAACTATGAAAATTATTCGAAACTTGAAAGTTTCCTACATTTGACACACAACATCCCCGCCGATAAAGAAGAAACATTATAAGAGGTAGATGTTATCAATACTTATTACACTCTACTGTATGAATCCAAGAAGTTCCATATTCCTGGACCAGAGTCATGAGCTCTGGAGTCTCTGGAATATAAACTATGAAAATTATTCGAAACTTGAAAGTTTCCTACATTTGACACACAACATCCAAGCCGATAAGGATGTAAGATTATGACAGCCAGATATAATCAATAGCTATAATACTCTTCTGTGTGAATCCGAGGAGTTTTATCTTCCTGGACCAGACTTTTGAGCTCTGGAGTCTCTGGAATATAAACTATAAAAAATGTTCGAAACTTGAAAGTATCCTACATTTGACACACAGCATCCCAGTCGATAAGGATGTAAGATAATAAGAAGCAGATATTATCGATAGCAATAACCCTGCACTGTATTAATCCGAGGAGTTCTTTCTTCCTTGACTAGATTAATAAGTTTTGGACTCTCTGTAATATGCACTATGACAATTATTTAAGAAACTCAATATTATGCCAGCTTTGACACACATCATCCCAGTCGATAAGGATGTAAGATTATAAAAGGCAGATATTAATAACACTCTACTGTATGAATCCGAGAAGTTCCATATTCCTGGACCAGAGTCATGAGCTCTGGAGTCTCTGGAATATAAACTATGAAAATTATTCGAAACTTGAAAGTTTCCTACATTTGACACACAACATCCCAGCCGATAAGGATGTAAGATTATGACAGCCAGATATAATCAATAGCTATAATACTCTTCTGTGTGAATCCGAGGAGTTTTATCATCCTGGACTAGACTTTTGAGCTCTGGAGTCTCTGGAATATTAACTATAAAAAATGTTCAAAACTTGAAAGTATCCAAAATTTGACACACAGCATCCCAGTCGATAAGGATGTAAGATTATAAGAGGCAGATATTATCGATAGGTATAACACTCTACTGTATGAATCCGAGGAGTTCTATCTTCCTGGACCAGTTTTATAAGTTCTGGATTATCTAGAATAAAAACGATAAAAATTATTTAAAACTCGAAAGTATCCTAAATTTGACACCCAGCATCCCAGCCGATAAGGAAGTTAGATTATAAGATGTATATTTTATAGATAGTTATAACTCTCTACTGTATGAATCCAAGGAGTTCTATCTTCCTGGACCAGACTTTTAAGCCCTGGAGTCTCTGGAATATAAACTATAAAATATATTCAAAACTCGAAAGTATCTTACACTTGACACACAGCATCCCATCCCAGCAGATAAGGGTGTAAGATTATAAGAAGCAGATATTATCGATAGCAATAACCCTGCACTTTATTAATCCGAGGAGTTCTTTCTTCCTTGACTAGATTAATAAGCTTTGGACTCTCTGTAATATGCACTATGACAATTATTTAAGAAACTCAATATTATGCCAGCTTTGACACACATCATCCCAGTCGATAAGGATGTAAGATTATAAAAGGCAGATATTGTCGACAGTTATGATCCTGTACTGAATGAATCCGAGGAGTTTTATCTTCCTTGACCAGATTTATAAGCTCTGGAGTCTCTGGAATATAAACTTTAAAAAATATTCAAAACTCCAAAGTGTCCTACATTTGACACACAGCATCCCCGCCGATAAAGAAGAAACATTATAAGAGGCAGATGTTATCAATACTTATAACACTCTTCTGTATGAATCCGAGAAGTTCCATATTCCTGGACCAGAGTCATGAGCTCTGGAGTCTCTGGAATATAAACTATGAAAATTATTCGAAACTTGAAAGTTTCCTACATTTGACACACAACATCCCAGCCGATAAGGATGTAAGATTATGACAGCCAGATATAATCAATAGCTATAATACTCTTCTGTGTGATTCCGAGGAGTTTTATCTTCCTGGACCAGACTTTTAAGGAAGTAAGATTAAAAGATGTATATTTTATAGATAGTTATAACTCTCTACTGTATGAATCCAAGGAGTTCTATCATCCTAGACCAGATTTGTAAGCTCTGGAGTCTCTGGAATATAAACTATAAAAATTATTCAAATCTCGAAAGTATCTTACACTTGACACACAGCATCCCAGCAGATAAGGGTGTAAGATTATAATAAGCAGATATTATCGATAGCAATAACCCTGCACTGTATTAATCCGAGGAGTTCTTTCTTCCTTGACTAGATTAATAAGCTTTGGACTCTCTGTAATATGCACTATATAAATTATTTAAGAAACTCAATATTATGCCAGCTTTGACACACATCATCCCAGTCGATAAGGATGTAAGATTATAAAAGGCAGATATTATCGACAGCTATGATCCTCTACTGAATGAATCCGAGGAGTTTTATCTTCCTTGACCAGATTTATAAGCTCTGGAGTCTCTGGAATATAAACTTTAAAAAATATTCAAAACTCCAAAGTGTCCTACATTTGACACACAGCATCCCAGCCGATAAAGAAGAAACATTATAAGAGGCAGATGTTATCAATAGTTATAACACTCTACTGTATGAATCCGAGAAGTTCCATATTCCTGGACCAGAGTCATGAGCTCTGGAGTCTCTGGAATATAAACTATGAAAATTATTCAAAACTTGAAAGTTTCCCACATTTGACACACAACATCCCAGCCGATAAGGATGTAAGATTATGACAGCCAGATATAATCAATGGCTATAATACTCTTCTGTGTGAATCCGAGGAGTTTTATCTTCCTGGACCAGACTTTTGAGCTCTGGAGTCTCTAAAATATAAACTATAAAAAATATTCGAAACTTGAAAGTATCCTACATTTGACACACAACGTCCCAGCCGATAAGGATGTTAGATTATGAGAGCCAGATACTGAAAAGTCTGGTCCAGGAAGATAGAACTCCTTGGATTCATACAGTAGAGAGTTATAACTATCTATGAAATATACATCTTATAATCTAACTTCCTTATCGGCTGGGATGCTGGGTGTCAAATTTAGGATACTTTCGAGTTTTAAATAATTTTTATCGTTTTTATTCTAGATAATCCAGAACTTATAAAACTGGTCCAGGAAGATAGAACTCCTCGGATTCATACAGTAGAGTGTTATACGTATCGATAATATCTGCCTCTTATAATCTTACATCCTTATCGACTGGGTTGCTGTGTGTCAAATTTTGGATACTTTCAAGTTTTGAACATTTTTTATAGTTAATATTCCAGAGACTCCAGAGCTCAAAAGTCTGGTCCAGGATGATAAAACTCCTCGGATTCACACAGAAGAGTATTATAGCTATTGACTATATCTGGCTGTCATAATCTTACATCCTTATTGGCTGGGATGTTGTGTGTCAAATGTAGGAAACTTTCAAGTTTCGAATAATTTTCATAGTTTATATTCCAGAGACTCCAGAGCTCATGACTCTGGTCCAGGAATATGGAACTTCTCGGATTCATACAGTAGAGTGTTATTAATATCTGCCTTTTATAATCTTACATCCTTATCGACTGGGATGATGTGTGTCAAAGCTGGCATAATATTAAGTTTCTTAAATAATTGTCATAGTGCATATTACAGAGAGTCCAAAACTTATTAATCTAGTCAAGGAAGAAAGAACTCCTCGGATTAATACAGTGCAGGGTTATTGCTATCGATAATATCTGCTTCTTATTATCTTACACCCTTATCTGCTGGGATGGGATGCTGTGTGTCAAGTGTAAGATACTTTCGAGTTTTGAATATTTTTTATAGTTTATATTCCAGAGACTCCAGGGCTGAAAAGTCTGGTCCAGGAAGATAGAACTCCTTGGTTTCATACAGTAGAGAGTTATAACAATCTATAAAATATACATCTTATAATCTAACTTCCTTATCGGCTGGGATGCTGGGTGTCAAATTTAGGATACTTTCGAGTTTTAAATAATTTTTATCGTTTTTATTCTAGATAATCCAGAACTTATAAAACTGGTCCAGGAAGATAGAACTCCTCGGATTCGTACAGTAGAGTGTTATACGTATCGATAATATCTGCCTCTTATAATCTTACATCCTTATCGACTGGGATGCTGTGTGTCAAATTTTGGATACTTTCAAGTTTTGAACATTTTTTATAGTTAATATTCCAGAGACTCCAGAGCTCAAAAGTCTGGTCCAGGATGATAAAACTCCTCGGATTCACTCAGAAGAGTATTATAGCTATTGATTATATCTGGCTGTCATAATCTTACATCCTTATCGGCTGGGATGTTGTGTGTCAAATGTAGGAAACTTTCAAGTTTCGAATAATTTTCATAGTTTATATTCCAGAGACTCCAGAGCTCATGACTCTGGTCCAGGAATATGGAACTTCTCGGATTCATACAGTAGAGTGTTATTAATATCTGCCTTTTATAATCTTACATCCTTATCGACTGGGATGATGTGTGTCAAAGCTGGCATAATATTGAGTTTCTTAAATAATTGTCATAGTGCATATTACAGAGAGTCCAAAACTTATTAATCTAGTCAAGGAAGAAAGAACTCCTCGGATTAATACAGTGCAGGGTTATTGCTATCGATAATATCTGCTTTTTATAATCTTACACCCTTATCTGCTGGGATGGGATGCTGTGTGTCAAGTGTAAGATACTTTCGAGTTTTGAATATTTTTTATAGTTTATATTCCAGAGACTCCAGAGCTTAAAAATCTGGTCCAGGAAGATAAAACTCCTCGAATTCATACAGCAGAGGGTTATAGCTATTGATTATATCTGCCTTTCATAATCTTACATCCTTATCGACTGGAATGATGTGTGTCAAACCTAGCATACTATTAAGTTTCTTAAATAATTTTCATCTTTCAGAGCTTAAAAATCTGGTCCAGGAATATAAAACTCCTCGGATTCATAGAGTAGAAGGATATTGCTATCGATAATATCTGTCTGTTATAATCTTACATCCTTATCGACTGGGATGATGTGTGTTAAATTTAGGATACTTATGAGTTTTGAATAATTTTTACAGTTTATGTTCCAGAGACTACAGAGCTTGTAAATCTGGTCCAGGAAGATAGAACTCTTCAGATTTATACAGTAGATGGTTATTGCTATCGATTATATCTGTCTGTTATAATCTTACTTCCTTATCGGCTGGGATGCTGTGTGTCAAATGTAGGATACTTTCAAGTTTTGAATATTTTTTATAGTTTATATTCCAGAGACTTTAGAGCTTATAAATCTGGTCCAGGAAGATAGAACTTTTTGGATTCGTACAGTAGAGGGTTATAACTATTGATTTTATCTGCTTCTCATAATCTTACATCCTTATCGGCTGGGATGCTGTGTGTCAAATGTAGGATACTTTCGAGTTTTGGATTATTTTTGTAGTTTATATTTCAGAGACTCCAGAGCTCATGACTCTGGTCCAGGAAGATAGAACTCCTCGGATTCATACAGTAGAGTGTTATAACTATCGATATTATCTGCCTCTTATAATCTTTCGTCCTTATTGGCTGGGATGCTGTGTGCCAAATGTAGGATACTTTCAAGTTTTGAATATTTTTTTATAGTTTATATTCCAGAAACTCCAGAGCTTACAAATCTGGTCCAAGAAGATAGAACTCCGCGGATTCATATAGTAGAGAGTTATTGCTATCGATAATATCTGTCTGTTATAATCTTACTTCCTTATCGGCTGGGATGCTGTGTGTCAAATGTAGGATACTTTCAAGTTTTGAATATTTTTTATAGTTTATATTCCAGAGACTTTAGAGCTTATAAATCTGGTCCAGGAAGATAGAACTTCTCGGATTCGTACAGTAGAGGGTTATAACTATTGATTTCATCTGCCTCTCGTAATCTTTCGTCCTTATCGGCTGGGATGCTGTGTGTCAAATGTAGGATACTTTCAAGTTTTGTATATTTTTTTATAGTTTATATTCCAGAAACTACAGAGCTTACAAATCTGGTCCAGGAAGATAGAACTCCTCGGATTCATATAGTAGGTAGTTATAGCTATCTATAATATCTACTTCTAATAATCTTAGATCCTTATCGACTGGGATGATGTGTGTCAAATGTATGATACTTATGAGTTTTGAATATTTTTTATAGTTTATGTTCCAGAGACTACACAGCTTGTAAATCTGGTCCAGGAAGATAGAACTTCTCGAATTCATACAGGAGAGGGTCATAGCTATCGATAATATCTGCTTTTTATAATCTCACATCCTTATCGGCTGGGATGCTGTTTGTGAAATGTAGGATACTTTCGAGTTTTGAATATTTTTTTAGTTTATATTCCAGAGACTCCTGAACTTATAAATCTGGTTCAGGAAGATATAACTCCTCGGTTTCGTACAGTAGAGGGTTATAACTATAGATAATATCTGTCTCTTGTTATCTTACATCTTTATCGGCTTGGTTGCTGTGTTTCAATTTTAGGATACTTTCGGGTTTTGAATAATTGCTATAGTTTATATTCCAGAGACTCCAGAGCTTATAAATCTGGTCCAGGAAGATAGAACTCCTCGGATTCATACAGTAAAGGGTTTTAGCTATCGATAATATCTGCCTCTTATAATCTTACATCCTTATCGGCTGGGATGCTGTATGAACTTTTGATATGCTAAGAGTGTGAAGTTAGCATCTCATTATATAAGAAAAAAAAATTTATTCTCCTAAATTGAACAGAACTATTGAAAAAAAGTATCTAGAACTCTAGAACTACTCAGTATGCTACTAGAACTATCATAAAAAAGTGAGATGCTAGCTTTTGATATGCCAAGTTTGCGAAGTTAGCATCTCATTTTAATTTTTAATTTTTTTTCCATAAATGAGCAGAACTATTTAAAAAAACCATACAGAACTCTAGAACTATTCGGCATGCTACTAGAACTCTCATAAAATTGTGAGATGCTAACCTTTGATATGCTAAGTGTGTGAAGTTAGCATCTCATTAAGAAAAACATTTTTTTTATCCTAAAATGAGCAGAACTATTGAAAAAAATATCTAGAACTCTAGAACTAGTCGGTATGCTACTAGAACTCTCATAAAAAAGTGAGATGCTAGCTTTTGATATGCCAAGTTTGCGAAGTTAGCATCTCATTTTAATTTTATTTTTTTTTTCCATAAACGAGCAGAACTATTTAAAAAAACCATACAGAACTCTAGAACTATTCGGCATGCTACTAGAACTCTCATAAAATTGTGAGATGCTAACTTTTGATATGCTAAGTGTGTGAAGTTAGCATCTCATTAAGAAAAACATTTTTTTTTATCCTAAAATGAGCTGAACTATTGAAAAAAAGTATCTAGAACTCTAGAACTAGCCGGTATGCTACTAGAACTCTCATAAAAAAGTGAGATGCTAGCTTTTGATATGCCAAGTTTGCGAAGTTAGCATCTCATTTTAATTTTTTATTTTTTTTCCATAAATGAGCAGAACTATTTAAAAAAACCATACAGAACTCTAGAACTATTCGGCATGCTACTAGAACTCTCATAAAATTGTGAGATGCTAACTTATAGCAGAAGTTAAAGATATTTCTATTTATTTTTACTTTTGAACTTGTTTATGTTTTAGTAGAAATTACTGGGGAAAACCACACAACTTTACAAGCGTACTATTCTACAGAATCGATAACTTTTTGTATGGGTATTTATACAATTTTGCTTGTAAAGTTTTGTGGGATAGGCCACTACACTATGAAAACTTCTTAAGCCTTAAGGCCAGGCCACGAAATTGGTCTAACTAAGGCGACCAGCGGCGAGCGAATCCATGAGTTGAAGGGGGGGGCTCACCAGACGAAAAAGCACGAAGGGTAGCATGCCTTGAGGTACGAGATACAATCTAATAAGTATTATATTTATTACTGCTACTTCATATCCTATTTTATGCAATTAATAGACAAGGATCGGACAAACGCCCGTCATTTTGAAAACATAACCCTGTTCCGTATGGTAGAGACTTCCTTATCTTATGATGTTAACATATTTTATTAATTTAAGATATTTTTCTTATAATACGAACACAAAGTATCTATTTAGGAGATCCCAACTATTTCTTAGATACTTGTGCACACCATAATTGCTCGAAACGTCGTTACAACGTTAATAAATATACGCGATATAATAAGTTTAAATCGTTTTATTTCATGAATAACTATCGTGGTAACCGAAGAAGATAATTATATACTCCATAGATCAAAATTCAATATCAAAAATTCTAAGTCGTTTATTTGTCATAAATTCACAATCAGGGTACATACAAGTAAGAAGGAATTGGGATCTCCTAAATAGATAATTGGTGATAATGTTATTAAAAAAATATCTTATGAAATAAAATATGTTAACATCATAAGATAAGGAAGTCTCTGCTGTACGGAACAGGGTTATTTTTTCGAAATGACGGGCGTTTGTCCGATCCTTGTTAATAGAATATGAATCAGACACATAACTGTTTATAATTATCTCTCGATAGATAGCCATGACTTGGCAGACTGGCAATAACCTGCAGCGGCAACATAAGGTGCTAACTTCTGAATAAACCTTCAGCACTTACCACCTTATACGTTATCGATCACTCTGCGATTATCATTGTCAATTGGTATATATAAAGTAGGAACATTCGTACAACAGATCACAAGAAGCGAGGATAGTCTTAGTCTCTCTACCGCTCGGACAAATATGGGATTCAAAAACAAAGTAGTAATTGTAACTGGTAGCAGCGCCGGTATCGGCGCAGAGGTAGCCATACAATTCGCTCACCAATCCGCTAAAGTTGTCATAGTTGGAAGAAACGAAGAGAAACTGAAGAACGTTGCTAAACAATGCAAGGAAGCTAAAGGCATCGAGCCACTCGCCATCAGAGCTGATGTAACCAACGATTCTGAGGTAAGAAAAATCGTGGAAGAAACGATCAAACGCTTCGGTCAAATCAATGTTCTCGTTAATAACGTTGGAATTGTCGACCGCACGAAAGTCGAAAACGGCGTTTCAGATTACGACAGGATATTCAACACGAATCTACGAAGCATCTATCTGTTGACCGGCTACGCTATTCCCTACATAAAGAAAACCAAAGGGAACATAATTAACATGTCAAGTGTTTGCGGGCATAAGATATTCCCAGATATGACTGTTTATTGTATGACTAAAGCCGCCATGGATATGTTTACTAAGGGTTTAGCTGTGGAGCTGGCGAAAGATGTGAGAGTGAACAGTGTCAACCCTGGCCCGGTGATGACGGACATCTGGGTCAATGCCGGCCACCAGGATGGAATAGAAATCCTGGAGTCGTTCAATGAAGTTACGCTGTTAGGTAAAGGCAGTGACAGCCGCGAGATAGCTGACTTGACGTTATATCTGGCGAGCGACAAGGCTGGCAGTATCACAGGCGGCACCTATCTTATTGATAATGGTCTTCTGTTGAAGGGATTTAATTAAGTCCAGTTTATGTAGATCCACGGATTCTTACGAGGACCAGTGTCATCGAACATAATTTGTATATACTGAAATAAAGCTTTTAAGTTTCTTAATTACTTTTTATTATTTCACCATGGCCACAGATGCATACTGAATTGTTAACATTTAAAGCATCTATTGTGGAAAAATCTAATACATTTAAAAAGTACATATCTACATATTATATTGATTTGTATTTTTATGTGTTAATAGTTGTACCAGAATCTGTTGGCATTCATAGGCAGTAATTGGTTGTACCAGAATTTGCTGGCATTTTTATAAGTAAAACAAGAGCATAGCGCCATGCTGGATTCCGTAGTTTTTCAAAAACGGCTGGGCCGCGATTATGTTTAAATTAGTTTTATTTTAAAGTATTCTATAAGCCCACTATTAATGTTTTTCGGACCCACGGATCAAAACTTAGAACAATTTTTGTTTATTCTGAAGCTTTTGAAAACCTTTATTATTTTAGGGTCATTCATGACCTCACACGTTTTAATAGTGCAATGTGCATACTGTTGTCATCATGGACTTAGGTCGTTTTAAGGATTAACATCACAACACACTGACTGATTAGTGTAGCACGATATAAATCATGTTTTAATTGTTAACATAAAACTATTCATTTTTCATTTGTAATTGAAAAATTGATGTGTCACATGGCCTTGATACCAGGGATCGGAACCGTTCTTCATTAACCATTTGATATTGTTCTTTAACCGTTATAAATTTCGTTCGTATTAGTAACGGTTAAATACGGTAACGGTTTTGTAAATGAACACAATATTTCTGGTTCACAATATTCAAGATGAACGGAAAAATTTCGTTCTTTCACATAACGGTTTTGACAAGAACATTATATGATTTATATGAAAGAACAAAACTTTTCTGGTTACCGTTACTACAGATGAACGAAAAATAAAGTTCCGTGAACCATTATTAAACTGTTCGCGATGACGTAAACATGCCGCCACTCGCTCTCTCTTTTCCACACGAATATAGTTCGTATTTTTATTTCATTTGATTAGCCATTTAGGTTTGACGTGTGATGTTGGCCGCATGATGAAAAAGGTTTAAATTGAATTAAGTGAAAGGATGCAATATGTGCTAGCAATTCTGGCGCCTCCTAGCGCCGTCGACGGGAACTTGCCTGGAAATTGGTTACCTGACAACGAGTTGTTGACTGAGATGTCAATGTTTTTTCCGACATAATGTTCATATTTAATTATCATTTAAGTTTTGAGTATTAAGTTAAGCTGATGTCCTATGATATACATAACTATGTTTATAATGGTAAGTTTGTGAACTTTCTGATTAGTAGATATTTCTTTCTATGTTAATTTTAGAGTTTAATGAGAAGGAGGTAAGACGGAGGAGTAAGACGCCCGATGTTGGTCTACTACCGGCACCTGGCTTGTAATATGGGTTCGGCTCCTTGGTAATTAAATATATATACTTACTATAATAACCTGCATCATACTCCTATTACCTACGTAGTTATGGGTGCATCCCACTCGTCTGGAATAGTCAACATAGTGATAGGTACGATACGTGAATTGCTCAAGGAGACAGTTGCAGTTCCTATTATTTCCCTTAATGGAACCCCTATGCTTGGAGTCGCGTTCTATTGGCGTCAGGTGAGCTTAGCACAACTAGCAATATGGTGTTGCTGGCTACATTCCGCTGGACGCAAAATGACTTTGTCCCACAATTATGTATTTTGTTTTGTTATGATTTCATTATATCGTAACTGTGGAATGTCTTCTCAAAAGGGCTTATTTCCACTTTGTCAATAGAGATAATTTATCTTATGGAAACATAGAAAAAATAACCCTTATTGCAAGAGTGGAAATAAGCCCTTTTGAAAATACACTCCTCTACTACTTGTGCCTCGTGTACTTCTTAACCCTTTGCAAGCCGATCACGAACCTAAAGCTGAGTTTACACTTGCAAGTTATTGCCGCAAGTTTACAAAGCTTAAATGTAACTTTATAAAACGCGACCCAGGTCTAACCTCGGCTTAGCTCGTTACTTCCGCAGTTGTGAGCTTGAACTCTATTGACATCACAGTAAAGTTCAAATTTAAACGAACATTTCTTTTGCGAATGAAAGTATATTTTCTGTTTATCTGTCGATCCGTCTGTCTGTATGTCAGTTTGTTTCACTGCCTGTCTGATTGTCTGTCCGTCCGTCTATCCGGTCGTTTGTTTCCGCAAAGAAACGTGTTTCGACCAGATACTCGTAGTATTCGAAATGATTGCTTTTACAATTATTCTGGGTGTATTTCTTAGGGTTCTGTAGTAAATTAGAAACTCTTACAGATTCGCCATGTCCATCCACCTGTCTGTCTGTATGGCTGTCTGTATGTTTGTCTGTCTGTCAGTCTGTTTGTCTGTCTATCTGCATGTCTGTCTGTCCGTCCGTTTGATTCCTCAAAATTATTGCTTTCTCAATTATTCTGGGTGTAAGTACTTTTTAGGATTCTGTAGTAAATTAGGAACCCTTGCATTTTGGCTCCCTCTGTCTGTCTGTTTGTAAGTCTGTCTGTCTGACGATCTGTCCGTCTGTCTGTCTGTTCATCTGCCTATCTTTCTGTCTGTCTGTTTGTCTCTCTGTCTGTGTGTCTGTCTATCTGAACGGACTGACTATCTGTACGTCCGTCTGTCCGTCCGTTTGTTTCCGCAAAGAAACATATTTTGACCGGTTATTACTTGAAATGGTTGCCTTTTTAATTATTCTGGGTGTAAGTACTTTTTAGGGTTCTGTAGTAAATTAGGAACCCTTACAGATTCGCCATGTCCGTCTGTCTGTCTGTATGTTTGTCTGTCTGTCTGTTCATCTGTCCATCTGTTGTCCGTCTGTTTGTCTGTCGGTATGTCTGTCTGCCAGAGTTGGGCGTAATCAATTCCTTTTGGAATTCATTACAGGGTTACATTCCAGTAATGACGATTCCTCAGTAATGAATTACTAGTATAATAAAAATTACTGTAATGCTGTACTATGGTTACGCCTGTAATCCATTCCTTTGGGATCGGTATTGTAATCAGCTACTGTAATATTGAATCCACCGTAATCAAGTACTTCTGTAATCTGCATTACTTACAACGTAATTTTGTTACTATTAGTCGAAGAAAATTGTTTTTGATTTATATGTCATTCTAGTTGATATCTGACATCCTAGCAGTTTCATGATCATGATTGTTAAAAACGTATTCTGAATATTTTTAAGATCCAAAATGGCGGCAACCTTTTTTTGCAATCTTCATCATTATACTCGTTTTTGACTAATTCGCATACGTGGAATTCGATTTTCGGGTCCATTCTAAGATCCAAGATGGCGGCAACTTTTTTAGCAATTTTCATCATTATACTCGTTTCCGACTAATTTGCATACGTGGAATCCGATTTTCGGGTCCATTCTAAGATCCAAGATGGCGGCAACTTTTTTTAGCATTTTCATCATTATAGTCGTTTCCGAGTAATTCGCATCCGTGGAATCCGATTTTCGGGTCCATTCTAAGATCCAAGATAAATAATAAAATAAATAATAAATAAATAAATATCTTGGGACATCTTACACAAATCAACCTAGTCCCACGGTAAGCTCAATTAAGGCTTGTGATGTGGGTACTAGGCGACGATATATATAATAGACAGATACATATAGCTACTTATATACATAGACATCCATGACCAAGGAACAAATATTTGTGATAAATAAATACACAAATAATGCCCTCGCCGGGATTCGAACCCGGAACCTCCAGCTTTGTAGGCAGGGTCACTACCAACTAGGCTACGGAGGCTGACAAAAGATGGCGGCAACTTTTTTAGCAATTTTCATCATTATACTCGTTTCCGACTAATTCGCATACGTGGAATCCGATTTTCGGGTCCATTCTAAGATTCAAGATGGCGGCAACTTTTTTTAGCAATTTTCATCATTATATTCGTTTCCGACTAATTCGCATACGTGGAATCCGATTTTCGGGTCCATTCTAAGATCCAAGGTGGCGGCAACTTTTTTTTTTTGCAATTTTCATCATTATACTCGTTTCTGACAAATTCGCATCCGTGAAATCCGATTTTCGGGTCCATTCTAAAATCAAAGATGGCGGCAACTTTTTTTCCAATTCTCATCATTATACTCGTTTCTGACTAATTCGCATCCGTGGAATCCGATTTTTGGGTCCATTCTAAGATCTAAGATGGCGGCAACTTTTTTTGCAATTTTCGTCATTATACTCATCATCATCATCAGCCTATGACAGTCCACTGCTGGACGCAGGCCTCTCCTATTAACTATGCGTATAGACGCATTAGGAGGTAAATGCCCATAATCGCCACGCCGGGCAAGCGGATTGGATTGCAGTAATGTGTCCACTATGATGACGCTGCTGCCCATCATCAATCTTTTATCAAATAATGGTCAGTGACACTTCAATCCCTTAGTCGACTCTTACGACACCCGCAGGAGGAGTTGAGGTGATGACAAATGTATTCTTACTTCCGTCACCCCACGGCCCCATTATACTCGTTTCTGACTAATTCGCATCCGTGGAATCCGATTTTTGGATCCATACTAAGATCCGAGATGGCGGTACAATGTGTTTCTTTTTTTTTGTAATTATTGAAATTGTAGTCGTTCTTACATACACGAATTTAGCGTCAATTTAAGATCCTAGATGGACCTACCTAGTGAAAATAGAATATTTGGATTCCACGTGCGTGAATTAGTCAAAAACTAGTATGACA
>JALPQI010021001.1:0-21971 GCA_025490895.1 Thaumatotibia leucotreta
TGCCGAAATCTGTTCACCAATGACGTAGACGTTACTATGGTTAAATAATAACAAAACTCAGTTAGCCAATGGCCTAGTCCGCGAATTCCACGGATGCTGATGTTGCTGTGGTTACATAACAACAAAGCTTGATTCGTTATCAACGACTTTTGCCGAACTATGTTCAACAACGATGCGGACGTTGCTATGGTTACATTATAACAAAACTCGGGTGGCCAATGACCGATCCCGCGAGTTACACAGATGCTGACGTCGCTATGGCTACTTCATAACAAAGCTTGATTAACCAATGACCGATCACGGTTTTACCGGAAACTGATTTTTTTTTTTTTTTTTTTTTTATTTAATAAATACAAAAGACATTACAAAAAACCTATTTAAATCTTCGCCAAACTGCATAGCAGTTTGTAGGCGAAAAAGAAGAAACACTCTTTTTACATATTTTTAGTATCTAACCTAAATATTGCTATAATAACCTAAATATGCAGCATTAATATCTAAACAATTTTAAAAGGTTAAACTTCAAAAATACGCGAGGCAACAACTAGACAGGTAAATCTTATTTAGGTAATTGTAGCAGGTTTTCCTGTTTGCGGCCACGACGGGAATAACAACAGCTGTCCGTCCGATAAGCGAAGAATGCACGCCGTTGCAAAAAGGCCTGTCTAGTATTGCGCCGCGTATGCACCTACCACAACAGAACAGATAACACTCAGCAGATGATATAACTGGGTCAAGAGCATGAATTAAGAGGAAAACTTAAGAGGAAAAATCTTTTAAGAAACTATCCATTAAACAATCTTTAACTTTTGACTTAAAATCATTTAAGTTTTTACACTCGTTTTCTGGTATTATTTTATTATAAATTCGAGGTATAAGGTACTTTCTTGTCCTTTGACCATAATAATTAACGGACTTTGGTTCTAAGTATAATTTGCGAGATGTTAGTCTAAAATTACGATTATAGGTTTTAGGTATTTTAAACATGGGACATCTATATTGTTCAGTAGTAAGCAGGTATTTAATTTTTTGATACACTGGTAATACTTTACACGTTTTAAATAACAGGTGGTAGTTTCCTTTACAGCGGTGTTTTACGCTCTTATCTACTATTGTTTTTAGAAGCCTAACTTGTAATTTATAAATTTTATTTAAATATGTTTGGAAAGTGCGGCCGTATGCAATGAGCCCATAGCTTAATACCGACTCTGCTAATGCGTGGTATAGGATGTACAAAATGCGTCTATTAAGTACTTTGTTTATGTTTTTGAATTTACATAATATGACTCTGAGCTTATTGCACACTTCCTCAACATGGAGTTTCCAATTAAAGTTAGGGTCAATCGTAAGCCCTAGGTACTTATACTTGCTAACAAATTCCAATGGTATACATGTACATGGGGTTTGTTGCCAGTGTAGGCATTCATATGTATGCCCGATGATTTGCACTCGTTGCTCAGGTAATTTCATTTTTGGAGAATGTATGAGCATACACTTCGTTTTAGCTACGTTAAGGATGATGCCATTGTCATGGGCCCACTTTAGGATGTTGTTGAAGTCGCTTTGCAGGTTTTGTTGAATAACTGACATATCCCTGTCGGCGCACACCAGGCACGTGTCGTCCGCGTACATGTACGTGGAGCAGTGCTCCACCACGTTACTCATGCTGTTCACGTGCATGATGTACCCGACAGGGCCGTACACAGATCCAGTTGGTACTCCATATACAATGTTTGCTTCGTTCCCTGTCTCTCCGTTCACCATGGTACGCAAGGTTCGATTTTTAAGATAACTACGGAACCATTGATTCATTGGACCACGAATTCCGCACTCCTGCATGGCATTTAACAGCAACTCATGATCCAATGTATCAAAAGCTTTTTTGAAATCTAGGAACAGTACAACCACGTACTTACGGCAATCCAGTTTTTCATTAATATCGTCAGTAAACTGTACTAAAGCAGAAGACGTACTTTTTCCTTTTCTAAAACCATGTTGAACAGGAGATATTATGTTATGGCTATCTAAAAATAAGTGGATGCGCTTAATTATGACCTTCTCAACTATCTTGTTAATGGCAGATAATATCGCTATCGGTCTATAGTTAGAGTACTCCATGTGGCTTCCTTGCTTATATATGGGTCGTATTATAGCCTTTTTTAATGCATCTGGGTAAACTCCCTTTTTAAGACAAATATTTACAAACTTTGCCAGCACTGGACTAATTTCTGTTTTTATGAATTTTAGATCTTGCACTCGGATACCGTCTATACCCGGGGCCTTCCGTGTATTTAATCGATCTATGGTTCTTTCTATCTCTTGAGCTGAAACTTTTTGAAATCTTATAGAAACGTCACTTTCATTTACGTAATCGGTACGATCCAAGAATTTTTGATCACAGTTGTGTTTAATTGAATT
Source organism: Thaumatotibia leucotreta (assembly GCA_025490895.1). Lineage (NCBI taxonomy): Eukaryota > Metazoa > Arthropoda > Insecta > Lepidoptera > Tortricidae > Thaumatotibia > Thaumatotibia leucotreta. The sequence goes on from JALPQI010021001.1 coordinate 2,419, forward strand.
GATTTCAGTGGTAAAAATGTTGGCAAAGTTCGTACATATGTTTTTTACATTTTCCGTTTTTCCCAGATACTTCAAAATTACACTGTCCAAATTTTCTTTTGTATTGCCCAACCATCCATTTAAGGTTGCCCATATCTTTCTATAATCACCCTTACATTGTAAAATTTGTTTTTTTCTGTATTTATTTCTGACCATATTTATTAACTTATTTGTCCTATTTCTATGCTGAGTATATTCGAGTCTATAACACATATTTTTTGGGGTTGCCTTCCATTTCCTGAACAATTCATCCCTACGATTCATCATAGTTTTTAACCTATTAGTAACCCAAGCTTGCGTTTGACGTCCTTTTTGTGTTGTGGTAACTTTACATGTATTGTAAATCTTATCAAACATATTATGTAACTGGTCATATAGCATCATGGGGCAGTCCGTCGCTAATAATTCGCTCCAGTTTATTTTGCACAACTCCGACCTTACGGCCTTATTACTTAACACGCAGAGTTTATTTTGGTTCGGCACATCGCGCACTGATTGACACGCACCGTCCGAAATATTAGCCCCCACTATGTAGTGATCCGAGATCTTACAGGTGAGCATGTGTGCAGTAGCGCGCTCCTGGCTGCGCACCCACACATGATCAATGCAGGACGTAGTTAATACTCCGGCGACCACTTCTTCTCTCGTACACTCACTGATAGCGCATTGCAGCCCGTGTCCACACAAGGTGTTTTTGTACCTCTCGACAATACTATTATTCTCCAATATATTTATGTTTGTATCCCCGATAACAACAACATCATGTTTAACGGGTATTTGCTTAAGTAATGCACTAAGCTCCTCAATAAAACCAACTTTATTGGTATTTGGTGGCCTGTACATAGCTACTACATGCACCTTTTTACGTTGGTTTCTAGCCTGGTTCGTTATATTGAATTGACAGTATAGAATCTCCATAGCAATAGTTTGTACTTTGATATTTTCCGCGCACAGTTGGGTTTTAGTGTACATAATCAGTCCACCTCCTCTTCTTTTTTCTCTTGTGTAATATATCATTTCGTATCCGTCTACCTTGTATAATGCAACCTCCGAGTGTTTAATGTTTATTTCGCTAAGAATTAAAATATCTATTTTGAATTCACATCTTTTCAATAGCACCAGTACTTCACAAAAATTCTTCCTGATCGATCTAATATTTAAATATATAATTTGTATTTCTTGTTCAGTTTTTTTTATATACTCCAACCACTTGTCCACTTTAGTAAATTTGTCATATTCTACGTCACTGACAATGCTTGATGTAGGATCGTTGAATTTTCTGAATGTAATGAAAACTGCCTAATGTGTTCACGCGCTTATCGCAATGCGCTGACGCTGCTACTCGCTAAGTTTATTTATGTCGGACTCAGAACGAATGTTTATTATTTTGGAGTCCTCAGTTTTCCTGGCTAAGATTTTAAGGTTTTGTACCCAGATATACTTAAATTGGCCTTTCAATAATGTCTTGGCATTCCAAAGTAATATTCTCATCTGTCTAGGGAGGCATTCGTTAATATATATACGGTTGATATTTCCATTATTTAGGATATCTGTATTGATTATTTGCGTCTTTCTCTTTGAGATCCACTCGTCCCTTGCTACCTTGTTGCACAGCTTGACAACAACGGGCCTGTGCTTACCGCTGTCTTTTTTCTCTCTCCCTACCCTCTTTGCGCTTTCAATACGATTGGGATCCAAATTCAGCTTTTTTGCAATTTCTTTTACAATTTTTGATGTACTCTCCTGTTGTAACTCTTCCAGGCCAATAATCTCTACATTTTTTTCTATTTCTTTAAGCTCAAGCTGTGATACCCTCTCTTCTAACGCTTCATTTACCTTCTGGAGGTAAATATTTCTATTTTCCAAAGCATTTAATTTCTTTTCCGCATTTTCTTTAAAATTTATCAGTTCCTCGTACTTCTCCGCGTAGAAATCCACTGCATTGGTCATATCTTCGATTTGTTTCTCTAATTTGTACAGTATTTCTAGTTTCTTATTTACTTCGGTCAAAGCCGTCTCAGCGTTTGCTGCACTCACATTAGGTATGTTTATTTTTGGTGACTGTGTCTTTGTGTTTTCTCGATTCTGGAAGCAGCTCTCACATATATCATTTCTTTGCTGGAATTGTTTCACATTTACGCACTTTTTGTGATATAAGCCTTCACATGAACCCTTACACTTCATCACATCACCCTTGTCCATCGACAAGTATTGCTTGCATTTTTTACACTGCACCATAATTACCATCCACAACCTAAGTTATCTAACAATAATACAATACACACACGTCCGTACGCCGAGTGCAGAGCGCGCAAACTCGATGTTTTTATGGTTACCTTATAACTGTCCTGTCTTAAGTAAAGCAAAGGGACTGCTATAAATATGCCATGTGCGGCTTAGCGAATCTTGGTGTTAGACAGCAACTGGCAGATACCCACCTCTTTTCGATTGTAATGATTAAAAAGTTTTCTACCATTTCTTCTAGTCTAAAAGATTGTTTTAGGTATCCGACAAGACGCTAGACAAGGATACCCTAGCAGCAGTAAACTTCTCGCCAGGACCGTTCCTAGCTTATAAAGAAATATCTACTCTAAAGTAGAGGCATCGTAAGAAGTCGTTTTTGACAGCTCACAATAATGTTGTGAAACGCTCGATTTTACCGTCGTAAAATTTTCAGTCAAGTGCGAAAGGGCGTTAGATCTGGTACTTGCCATTAAAAACAAAAGTGTTTTAGGTCATCCGAACTAAAAAAGTGTTTGGTAAACTTACTTAGAATCATTACGTTGGTAAACTTGCGTGCTAGCTCAGAGTGCAATGTAGGTATGCCAAATAGAGAAATGCCGTATATACAGTATATTATATATTATATCATTATATATTATATACAGTATATTATATAAAATATATATTACCATACGATAAATAAATAGTATATGAAGTCACTAAAACCATTAATTAAAATCAGAGCACATCTAGGTGATAAATAACAAATAACGTAGTGGTACATAAATTATTATTCTACGAAAAATAAAATTATACGTGATTTTATAACAATTTGGACATTTATCTGGTTGTCAAGTTCAACACAGTCTGTAAAGTCGCGTATCTATCGGGCACTATTATAGCAATTATTCGTAACTCCATAAAAAAGGTTTACTTATTTATTTCGATTGACGTATCGGTAAATTGCAGCAACAGTAGTAACATCACTATTCCGTACAGGCAACAATGAAGTTTGACATTTGCTCCATTATGCTAACTGTGAATATTTACAGAACTTCATGTGCAGACAAACGTCAAAAACGACTTCTTACGATGCCTCTACTTTAGGACCTAGTGTTGAAATAAGTCTCGTTTTTGCTAAATTATGTTTTTTGGTGCACAATCTAGTAGGTATAACATATTTGTTGGAATTCAAATAAAAATCAAAACCTCTACAGTACAAAACAGCCGTTGGTGGGTCTAGCACATCTTGTGTTTGATAGTCACTCACGGCCTTCTCGCGGCTTTTTTAATCAATACAATCAAAACGAGACGAGTAGCCGCGACAATTTCGCGAGCGGCAATCAAACCCAAGATGTGCTAGGTTCGCTGTCTTTTTCGAGGTGTCATTGTAAACTTCCGATGATAAAGTAAAAACCTCTTTGTTGCTAGGGCATCTTTTTGGAGAATTTTAAAACAAACTTATCAAAATAAACGTGTTCTCACGCGATTAGTTGTTCTTTATACCTGGGCTTAAGAACCAGTTTCGATTGAGTAGATTATGAAACTTCGCCTCGGTACCAAGAAACCACCTTGTACCAAGACATCTAACGATCGTTGACGACAATTTAACGATGGTTAAATACATTTATTATGTATTGCAACTTTGAAGTGCTATATCTCAGAGTTGGTTAACTTTGAAGCATTATGATAAGGTCTAGGTAATTGCGTATAGTCCAAAGATTCATCGCTTAAATTTAAAGCTCCTATTATTGGCCACACCCTGTATATATAACTATACCTATACCACGGCGTCGCCGCACACGTAATAGGCACATGCGCGGGAAGGCGCGATTTAAAAAATATTCGTTTTAAGATTATAGCTGTTAATGTCGATTGCTCGTAAAGCACTTAATATATTTCAAATATTTTACTTTTATTTTGCGTGTTAATAAACATATTAACTAAGAAATAGATCATCGTGGCTGTACGTTTTCATTGAAACGTCTTATAAGCAAAATAAAATAATAACAGTGAAAAAAAAATAGATGCAACTGTGTCACCGCGGAGAAAAGTTACTAAGACGTTTATATCTTTATTTTGGTCCAATGACCAAATTTTCGAATTGCGCAAGATTTTGTAAGTTATATTTTTTATCAAATAAGGAAAAAAAAATTAAGGTATAGTTTTTTTTGTATAAGCTTTACGAAAAAACTGGGGATTTTTTTTCCTTAATTATAAATCATCTGAAACAATAGAATAAATGCATAATCTCGTGGGTAGAAATTATTGAACGTGCTGTTCCAATAATTGACCTTCAAGACCTCGACTGGATGAGAAGCTCTCGCGCGGCACTGGGGATTATTGCATGGTGTGAATCTGTATACCCTAAATATTCATTAGAAAAAGCTTCCGAAACTGTAGGATTTAATGTGACCAAAAACTTTTCTTCCCCCGACTAATTTTAATTTGGGTTGACAGTCCTGTAGAGTTGTAAGTATACTTGCGGTAGTTATATATTTCTAATAGTGTAAAGTACTTAGTTGTATTATTCTAACCCGTATATATAATGTGTCAACCTTTTCTTTGGGTTCTAACACTTCTGATAATATAGAAATTAATGTCTTCCGCATATTGTTTGATTAGCTTACGCAAATGCGTGATAATATCGAATACCGCTTGAGACTTTATTACGCTGTTAGACTTATCGGTGCATCTGTAATTGTGTAAAAGTAGAAAAGTATCGCAGTAAAAATGATCCGTCACCCCCCGGTGACTCGCGTCAACAATAATGTTGGCATAGCGTAGCAGTACTCGTAGATGTAAACTAAAGCTACAATTGCGCGATGGCGTCGCCTAGGGACCGCAGCCGCTCGCCGTCGCGCTCGGGCTCGCCGCGCCGCGCCGAGCGCCGCTCCGGCTCGCGCGCGTCGGAGCGCAAGTCCGAGGACCGCAACGGCCATCGCTCCAAGTCCCGAGAGCCCGCCAAGTCCAAGTGAGTGTTCCAATCCGTGTGCTTTCAATCCCGCTGACGGCTGTGTTTTACTGAAATCATTATTCTATCCCGATATTTCTACGCGGCTGTAGAATAATCGTATCAGTAAAATAGCCGACTGCTGCCAACATTGCTGTCAGCATTTTGAAAATAACCCTATATTGGCTTTCGTTTATCAAAATTTTAACTCTTGTATTTAATATATTGATAGCACAATTTGATAAATCACTTAACTCGTAACGTGTTTTCCCGCATCTCGAAGAAAAACCGAGGTGAAACCGACAAGGTGAGTTGTTGAATTGCTTGGTTACTACTTGTTAGTTCCTGGTTTTTAACTGTACTGTAAAAGACTTCGTCAAACACGCAGCTTTTGCGGGCAGGGTGCGAGTGTAAGCCGTGCACGACTGTTTTCCACCAGTGCCTGCACCAGCTAGCGCCGTTCCAACAATTTGTTGTTAGACGAGCGTTTGTCCCGGGTAATCCGCGTCAGCGGAGGCCCTTATGCCGCGGCCACGACATTGGTCTAAAGCGACCGGTTTAGCGGAAAACCATACGTGCTAGAGGAAGTACCGATATCGGCATCCCGCTCATGGATTCGCTCGCCGCTGGTTGCCTTAGACCAATTTCGTGGGCGCGCAGTCATACAACGCGTGTGTTATGAGCATTACGCTGACGGGCCACGAGCGCTACACCCGCAAAAAAAAACCCGCCCGTGTGGTGACGAAGCCCTTAAACCTAATATCTTATTTGTTCTGCTTTTTATATTTATGCAATAAATTTGTTTTTAATTGTAGTGGTATGTTTTTATTATGCTGTAAGTACATATTTGGTTGCCTGCTAATTAACTGTTATTTAATGAGGGTTAATCGTAGTTAATTTTTATGTTTCGTGTGCTAGATTTCACATTTTTAGAACAACATTTATTTATGTTGTGCATATTCCTGACCAAGAATGTGTTTTAAGATCGATTAAACGTGTCCTCTCATCTACAGGGAAAGATCTCGATCCCGCAGCAAGGAGGCGGGCTCTCCTAAACGCGAAGAACGCGAGGAGCGTCGCGTGAGCAAGTCTCGATCCCGCTCCCGCTCACGCTCGCGCTCGGCGTCGCGCGGCCGCTCTCGCTCCCGCGACCGTTCAGCTTCCCGCTCCCGTTCCCGCTCGCGGTCTCCACACCAGAACGGCGATGCGCCTGACGACCGCTCCCCACGATCCGGCGATTAAGATAACATAAATTAAAAAATCGTCTTTATTGCTATACTGACTGGATTACTCGATTGAAATCATCAACATGTCTTTTTTAATTTCCGTAACGGTGAATTTTACAGGCAGATTGCCTTCACACTCTTACTTTTATTGTGACTTAATCGTCTAGGGCGGTAAAATTTTCATGTTTATTCTAAAGGTAAGAAATTTTAGACCCAATTTAATTCAAGTAGATTCAGTATAGTATTGTAGAAACTAATTTTAAGTCTTTTATAGTTGTAATTTCATTCATATTAAGTCTAATTGACAGCCAAACTGATTTTCATACAACATTATATTGCTAGTTTGCGTTTCATGAATAAACAAATTGGTTTCACAAAAATTTCTCTTACTGAACTCGTTTTAAACAGTAATGTTTGAAATTAATATGCAACTATTCCGTTGAATAGCCGAAAGGCGGCCTGAGAAACAAATATTCTATTATTCCAGTCTGCTGCAGTATTTCGACATATTATTTTGAATTAAATATTACAGGCGCCTGACTGTACCACACTATTCGTCTTTGGTTTGGGGATCTTAAAATTGGCTAGTGAATTTTTTGAATGATTGAATTTAGGCATAACTTGTTCATCTTAATGAATTTATCTTTTTGTGAGAAATTATGCACTAAGTTGCAAATTTCGTGCATTACACAACAATTTTAATGATTAAAACTTATTATGTAAGAGAATTATAATTATATTTTATAACAGGTTTTGACACGGTTTCAAAGTACATACATTGTTACCTGACTGACAAGCAGGCAATTGGAGGCAATCCTATTTTATAGGCTTACATAGTATTTTGTAAATACTGCACTTTATTATTAGCTCTTATAGAGTAAGATGTCATTGTAAATTTCTGTACCTGTCTGTTTTTAAAGATATGTGTGCTAGATTTGTTGCTGCATATCTAGTAGATCTCGGGGAATGTTATCCTGGCACAGAAGAAATGGGTTCAGCAGTTTATAAAGAATTCTTGGGCTATTAATAATTATGAATAAATTAAGATAATACAATTTTTGTTTTATTTGGCGCACCACTAAATTATCCCACGGTTTACTATTCTCTGGTTGAATGGATTTTAAAACTCCAAAAAGCATAGATATATAATTTTGACTTCAGAATAAAGTTATTGCAATTTAACCCGGTCTCTATACAGGATGTTTGGGATAACGATGTAGGAATTTCTGGAGGTGGTAAAGGAGACTAAATGGAAGAGTTTGAGCCCTATTTACCTTAGTCCAATATGTGACAGTTTTTTTAATAAAAAAAAAATTTAAGTCACACTTGCCTACTAACTATACCAGTAATTGGAGTTCGAGGCCAACGAAACTACGACAGATGCGTTATTGTCAAATCTGTCAGTCTCTTATGTCATTGTCAAATAAAGTTTTCAGGTTTCCATAACCTTTTTGTTATTTAATGTATTTATTTATTTAAAAGAATTCTTAATAAAAACATTATATACCTCTGTAATGTTTTTGTTTAATATGGCTGTCACAACTAGGATTTTCTTAAAAACACATAAATACCTAAAAACTTCTTTTCTCTTAACTAACATTGATATGACAAAATTTTCTTGTAAAGAACTTAAAATGATAAGAGCCAACGTTTCAAAGCCTATTTTAAAAAGAAGTTGAATTACCAGTGAACACAAACGACAGCGTGCCATTTTTTATTAAGACAGTACCTATGGTTAAATTACTAAGCCGCCTGCCTTATTACGGGTTAAAATTATGGGAAAGAAATTTGGAAATGTAAAATGAAAGGATTTTTTGTATTATATTTTTTATTTGTCTTCTTCATCATTTATCCTCCTGAGTCCTGGGTAAAAATTGAATACACTCCCATAAAAGCCGAGAGTCCTTTATAACACCATCAGTGTTGAGTCCTGAACTTACTGTCGTTTATTTTAAGGTTTAAAATTAGTTTGTCACATTTTTGTTGGAACAAAGTTGGTATACTCTAAGAGGTATATTTTAAGCATTTATTTTACAAATTATTTGGGCGTCATAAAGGCCTCTCGACTTTTATCTGACTAAGATTAGTTAGATAATGTGATTAAGATTACCTTTCGAGAAATTTAGTTATAGGCCGATTGCTTTAAAGTCTTCTCTATAATTTTTTGTAAATCATCTAATACGGAATCTGAAACATAAAGCACGCTACAATGTATTATTCTGCAATGTTCTAAACATATGCAGAAATAGGGTTTTAATTTATGTGTAGTTAAATTGCTGTACCAAATGTTATTAACACCTGAGGTGATACCAGCGCAATACCAACATTGTTACTAATAATTGCGGATAATTAAGTTTTTATTAAAATATCTTATATTTACATGAAAATAAGTAAATAGTATTGTTTCTATAAATTAAAGAATTAAAATTACCAATAAATAAGATATCTCCACGTCTGTTTTTAGAAAATAAGGATTTACTATTGTATGAACATTTCATTGTTGTGGCAATATTTTCGTAGATTCTTTGGCCTCGAACTCCAATTAGTGGCTTTTTTACAAGAAACTTATTTTGTTTGGTGACGGCGTTCAACAATTGATCGACGATAACTTTTAAACTAATTGCTATTTTGTTGTTCTTTTTTTTGTAATCAAAACCTAGAAAATCAAGCTTGTTTTTACACGAATAGGAAGACTCATATCCCGACTACTTTTTTTTCACAGGCCGATAAAGTTTAATTTACTGTTAGAAATCAGTAATGATGAACTAGAAAAATTATTTAAAAAAATGTGTGTGGCGAGTGGGAGTTCAATTTTTTTTTATTTATTACTCAACTAATTGTTATATTAATTATAAAAAAATCAATGCTTATTTATTGCATATTTTGTTTTAAATTTAACTTTTTAAGTAAATTTTTGGTATAAAACTAAACATTTAGAAAAACGTGATTAAAAAAAAACTCACATATTGGACTAAGGTAAATAGGGTTCAAACTCTTCCAATTAGTCTCCTTTACCACCTCCAGAAATTCCTACATCGTTATCCCAAACACCCTGTATATACATATATAAACGAGGTTATATGTAAATACCTCCCTCATAATGTTGTTTTTACATATATATGTCTTCGGCCGGCAACCCCTTTCGTCCCGGCCTCTATATGTAGTAATGTAGTATTTTAACACACTTGCTCGTATGGCACTGTAGGTATTACTGAACCGCTTTTAGGCTCATAATCCATTGCCTTTTCATTACGTTGTCGTCCTAGTACGGTAATAACATAACCCGATCAAGAATGTGTGCAAACATTTGCAAGGATTCATGTATATGTAGCACTCGAATTTAGTCGGGTTATGTTAATCTTTTAACCCTTAAATGCATAGTGATGTATAATATGCATCATGTATTCTGGACTCTATTGACAGCATGTCAGAATTCAAATTTGAATAAGTTTTTGTCAAGGTCATGCATTTTTTAACCCCTCGTATGCTTAGACACGGATCCGTGCGTGGGAATTTCAATCTATTGTTTTAAGTGTCAAGTTCATTTTTACAGTAACATAATTTGACAGGAAGCATACGAGGGGTTAAGGGTTAAATTGACCAAACAGTTGTCACGTTGCAGAAATAGCGGACTCCAGAAGACAATTTTAAAATTTGTAAATTTTCGTAAATTAATAACTTAAAATATTTAAATTGTGCCAAATGATTAAGTAATTATATTAAATGCAAAGTTATTGTATTTGTCGGAACGTCAAGTCTGATCTGACTTGGGTGAATTCTGAGCGGGGCTGGCAACACCGACTATCTCGTGAAGATGGTGGGGGAACTGGTCGAGCATAGTTGTTACTGACGGGGAGACTGCTCCTCACTCTGGATCGAGACGCTCGACAGTTCGGTTGTGCCTAACCTCGTTACTGACTTTACCGCGTTCCGTTGTAATCCGTTTTCATCTGAGCTGTATTTGATTATTTTGCACTTTTGTTAATGTAAAGTAGTTCGATTAAACGACAATATCTTAAATCAAGTTTTATTTCGCAAATATAATGGAAAACAGTGACAAAGCTCCACCCACACCGTTTGACCATCCTTCATCAGAAGTGGTGGAATCTGACCGCCCGCAATCTCCGCACCTGCCAGCAAGACGATGCGCTTCCTACGCAGCTTCCTTGATGTCGTCAGAATTGTCAAAATGGCAATACCTTACCGTGGAACAGATTGCTGTGTCAACAATCCTAGCACACATTTCTCAATTTGAACGTCGAGTGCAACGGTTATCTTTTACACGAGATATTACAATAAGGAACCGTATGTAGCAAGAACTGAAGGCTGCATCATTTATGAAGCGGAAACTGTCGAGCCAAAATGAGCTTACAAACGACGCGAAGAGACCTCGTCAAAATATTGAGGTGCTGCATGTCACATGCTACGTATGTGGAAACGTGGGCCATAAAGCTGTACACTGTCACTCAAGAAAAGGACTGCAACAACAAGATAACCCGAAGACTTCAACTACTGACATTCCTGTCAAGAAGACATCGGCAGCGGCGTCTGCCACCTGCTTCAGCTGTGGTTCCGTCGGCCACTTCGCGAAAAACTGTCTTCGTCGTAGAGTGGAACATCAGAGAGCACCAGCAGTGCGTCTGGTTCGTCGCAGGAGAAACGGGGCAGCGTCTGCGTGGGCAATTCACCAACGGGGGTGCTCCGACATACCGGTGAGCAGTTTCTTTTTACATATGATTCCGGTTGAAGCTGACAGCTGGCTGGGATACCGTCATCTCACGGGAGATGGCATGAGCTTTATCACTCGAATTAGGTGATAATAGCGACTTTGTACGTTTGAGATATCGTCATCTCACGGGAGATGGCATGAGCTTTATCACTCGAATTAGGTGATAATAGCGACTTTGTACGTTTGAGATATCGTCATCTCACGAGAGATGGCATGAGCTTTATCACTCGAATTAGGTGATAATAGCGACTTTGTACGTTTGAGATATCGTCATCTCACGGGAGATGGCATGAGCTTTATCACTCGAATTAGGTGATAATAGCGACTTTGTACGTTTGAGATATCGTCATCTCACGGGAGATGGCATGAGCTTTATCACTCGAATTAGGTGATTATAGCGACTTTGTACGTTTGAGATATCGTCATCTCACGGGAGATGGCATGAGCTTTATCACTCGAATTAGGTGATAGTAGCGACTTTGTACGTTTGAGATATCGTCATCTCACGGGAGATGGCATGAGCTTTATCACTCGAATTAGGTGATAGTAGCGACTTTGTACGTTTGAGATATCGTCATCTCACGGGAGATGGCATGAGCTTTATCACTCGAATTAGGTGATAGTAGCGACTTTGTACGTTCGAGACATTGTAATTTAATATGAGATGGCATGAGCTTTATTACTCTAATAAGATGATGATAGCGACCTTAGACAATTAATGTAGTTATGGGCCTTAAGCCAAATGAATGGAAGTACTGGTAAATAGTTTCATTTCTGTGTCTTTTAATTGCCATGTGAGGTTTGTTACTTATAAGGAATTATTCTAGTTTCATAGGTAACGTAAAGTGTAGTCAGGCTGGCCGAGACGTGATGATATTGCGATTTTTTTTTTCTCCTTTCAGATACATCACACAGGGACGTGTGACGTGTCAAGATGGCCGTGTCGGAACGTCAAGTCTGATCTGACTTGGGTGAATTCTGAGCGGGGCTGGCAACACCGACTATCTCGTGAAGATGGTGGGGGAACTGGTCGAGCATAGTTGTTACTGACGGGGAGACTGCTCCTCACTCTGGATCGAGACGCTCGACAGTTCGGTTGTGCCTAACCTCGTTACTGACTTTACCGCGTTCCGTTGTAATCCGTTTTCATCTGAGCTGTATTTGATTATTTTGCACTTTTGTTAATGTAAAGTAGTTCGATTAAACGACAATATCTTAAATCAAGTTTTATTTCGCAAATATAATGGAAAACAGTGACAAAGCTCCACCCACACCGTTTGACCATCCTTCATATTTTTATATTATGATAATCGTCACAGATTCGCAGATTTTCTTCATATTGGCTGTTTGTCCATAGGGTTTCTTTCTGCCTTGAAAATTTGCGCGCGTTAAAATATGATATAGATAGGTATGCGCGCGCCGTTACCTTTATTTTGTTGTGGTTTCTGTTATTAGTTATTACTTTTATGTAAATTGTGGACACTTGTTGTCGTTCACTATGGGACTCATTAGGAGGCTCAGAGTCACTCAACGAGCGATGGAGAGGGCAATGCTCGGGGTTTCTCTGCGAGATCGCATCAGGAATGACGAGATCCGCAGAAGAACGAAAGTGACTGACGTAGCCCGAAGAATCGCCAGGTTGAAGTGGCAGTGGGCTGGCCATATTGCCCGGAGGACCGATGACCGGTGGGGTCGGCGTGTTCTCGAGTGGCGACCACGCACTGGACGGCGCAGCGTGGGAAGGCCCCCCACAAGATGGAGCGACGACCTTGTAAAGGTTGCGGGTGTCCAATGGATGCGGACAGCTCACGACCGATCTTTGTGGAACTCTCTGGGGGAGGCCTATGTCCAGCAGTGGACGTCAATTGGCTGATGATGATGATGATGATGAAATTGTGGACTTCAAGTAATGAACAACAATAAAATATAAAGGCTCCAAAGTGTTCGCAAAGGACAAGTCTATTGGGCAAAGCTAGCCGACAAAGCTGAAACGGGGAGATGGCAGCATAGCGCCAACAAAAGCAGAGGTTTTAGGTGAGATCGAGAGCTTGTATCTACAGTTATATACTTCGGTCGTAAAGCCCGTTGACAGTTTGGTAGGAGATCCAAGAGCCAAGCTGTCCCGACACTACACGGAAGATATCCCGGACATCAGTCTGTACGACATTAGCATGGCCCTGAAGCAGCTTAGGTAAGAACAACAAGACGTCGGGCGATGACGGAATCACTTCAGAGCTTCTGAGAGCGGGTGGATCACCGGTTCTTAAAGTCCTCCAGAAGCTCTTTAATTGCGCCTTGTCCGAGGCCAAAACGCCTGAAACATGGAACAGAGGCGGGGTGATGTTGTTCTTCAAAAAAGGTGACAACAGCCTTTTGAAGAACTACAGACCCATCACGCTTCTGAGTCATGTTTATAAACTGTTTTCAAGGGTCATCACGAACCGTCTGTCTCGAACACAGACTTGATGACTTCCGCCTCCCGAACAAGCTGGATTCCGAAAAGGACCATAGACCACATACATACGCTGCGGCAAATTATACTGAAGACCGAGGAGTATAATTTGCCATTATGCTTAGCGTTTGTGGACTATATGAGAAAGCCTTAGATTCGGTAGAAATATGGGCTGTGCTTGAGTCTCTTCAGCGATGCCACATTGACTATCGGTACATCGAAGTGTTGAAGTGTTTGTATAGCAACGCCACAATGTCGGCCCGAGTGCAGGAGCAGAGTACGAAGGCAATTCCGATGCGATTTCCGAGGCAGGGAGGTGTCATATCTCCGAAACTGTTTACTGCCGCAATGGAAGATGCCTTTAAGCTCCGGGAATGGCAAGAACTTGACATCAATGTGAACGGCGAAAACATCACCCACCTTCGGTTTGCTGACGATAAAGTCATGGCAGAGTCGATAGAGGAACTCGGCGATATGCTCGATGACCTTAACCGAGTTTCCCAACGGGTGGGCTTGAAAATGAACTTGGACAAGACGAAAGTTATGTCAAATGCCAATGTTGTGCCACCCCGGTTTCTGTTGAAAACTCTGTACTCGAAGTTGTTGACTCGTACATCTACCTAGGACAAGTAGTCCAATTAGGTAGGTCCAACTTCGAGAGAGAGGTGAACCGCTGAATCCAACTCGGTTGGGCAGCGTTCGGGAAACTACGCGATGTCTTTTCGTCCGACATACCTCAGTGCCTTAAGACGAAAGTCTACAATCAATGTGTGTTACCAGTGATGACTTACGGCGCCGAAACGTGGTCCTTCACCATCGGCCTCATCTCTAAACTCGAGAGTCGCTCAACGAGCTATGGAGAGGGCTATGCTCGGAGTTTCTCTGCGTGATCGAATCAGAAATGAGGAGATCCGTAGGCGAACTAAAGTTACTGACATAGCCCTCCGGATTAGAAAGCTGAAGTGGCAATGGGCAGGCCACATTGCACGCAGAGCAGATGGTCAATGGGGTCGAAAAGTGCTCGAGTGGAGACCACGGCTAGGCAAACGCAGCGTAAGACGTCCACACACAAAATCGACAGAGGACCTTGTGAAGGTCGCCGGAACACGCTTGATGCAGGTCTACTCTAACTGGTACATGTGGAGGTCCAGAGGGGAGGCCTATGTTCAGCAGTGGACGTCTTATGGCTGAGATGATGATGATGGTGAAAATATAAAGTTTGAACGTAAATTTTGGATAGTACCTACGTAAGTAGTATTACCTAGCAACAAAGGTTAGTAAAAGTGTTACTAAAAATCGGTTATTCCTCGCAAGTATGGGCTCATGCATAAATCATGTGAGGTTTTTTCGGCTACTTTTTGACACCCCCTCCCCCATGGTGATGTTCGGTGAGTTTCTTGGCTAGACCCCCTAGCAGTCTCACGTGTATTTTTCTCATTTAACTTTTCACGTTCGTTAGCCTAAATTCACAATATTTCTTAGTTTGTAATCCCCCCCCCCCCCTCCCCTAACGTGATCTTTCGTGATGTTTTCTTGGACCCCCTCCCCCCCTATAGGACCTCGCGTGATTTATGCACAAGCCCTATGTTGAAAAAAAAACGGCCAAGTGCGAACCGGACTCGCACGCGAAGGGTTCCGTATCATTATCAATTTATTATTAAAAAAATACAGTTAAATCAACCTACTTCAAAAACTATTTGAGATAATTTGATCAAACCAAAAATCGTTGATAGAGTTTATTAATGTGCATAACACATTTTTTTTTAGAATTTTATATCGCGTAGTTTAAAAAATAGAGGGTGGGGGGTGACACTTTTTTCAGACTTTGAGAGCAGATATCTCGAAAACGATTTGCTTAAATAATAATGAGATTTATAAACCTTTCACATCATTTTCAAAGACCTTTCTATTAATACCCCACACGAATATATACAACTAAAAAAAATCCCTCAGTTACATGTATGGAGGGCCCCCACCCCAATGGTTTTTTTTTACAATTTAGTATCATAATCCTGTAGCGGTTCATACAACACATATCCTTACCAAATTTCGTTACTGTAGCATTTATAGTTTCCGAGTAAATCGGCTGTGACAGACGGACATGACGAATCTATAAGGGTTCCGTTTTTGCCATTTTGGCTACGGAACACTAAAAACGTATGAAACTCGTGTGCATTGATCATTCAGTACACTCTCTGCTATCTTTATGTATGTGTGCTCGCTTACGGGTCGCGCGCACAATACCGCTTCGAGTGTAAAGGTGCATTCAGACCAAACGAGCATTCGCTGTTCTATTCTATCTCCCACTCTACGAAATTAACGTATCACGTTTTGTGTAACGATCGAATTTCGTAGAGTAGGGGGTTAGAATAGCGAATGCTCGTTTGGTCTGAATGCACTTTAATGTTCAACTTAGCACACTTGAATAACATCAATAACATCATAATGTACTACTCTAATCTAATACTTACATTTCAAACACTATTAAGGTCCATCAAGCGCCTGCCAGAAGGCTACAGGCAATGCACGCTCACAAACTAAGTTTGTGTCTTACTGACAGACTACATATCGAATTGCTGAAGTTTTAACTGCATAAATTAGAGTAGAGTACAAATTCGATACATTTTTTTGGCGTAATAACATTTCTGACTGTCAGAACGGCGAGAGTACCTTTAAATTGCAATAACTTTCTTCGTGAAGAAATTAACAACAAACGTGGAACAATTAAACGCGGTCAAAAATAAACTATATTTATCTGCGGCATTTCTAGACATATCCCCGGTTCTCGACAGTTTGGCATGGACTTCTTTTTAAAATACATAGAAACCTACCAATCAATTATTATAGATATATGATTTCGTACCTTAACAATCGACATTTCTATGTAAGTCATGGCAGTAGTGAGACAAATCTGCATGATACAGAAGCCGGCGTACCACAGGGAAGTGTTATGGGCCCATTACTTTACCTCTTCCAACCTCAGAAATGTCCTGACTGAAACTTTCGCCGACGACACTGCTGTGCTCGCGGTAGCCAATTACTCCCACTGGTGCATCAAATAAACAACAAGACAGTCCCAATGAAATATCTAATTAGCTTATAGAGATTTGAAAATTAAGGCAAATGAGACAAAGTCCGTTCAATTCTAGTAACATTTACGCTTAGATGAGAAATGTGCCCCGAAGTGCCCGAAGTAAAACTTAACAACATACTTAGTTATTCCGCAATCAGATTAGTGCGTTATTTGGGGTTTTACATTCACAGGAGGCTAACATGGACGGAACACATCTTCACTAAACCCAAAGCTCTTGAAAGTCATTTTTCTTTAACTCGTGTCGGTTTAAAATATTCACTTCGTTCGTGTAGTTATTAAGATAACCGACACTCGTGCAGAAAAACCCCAATTTCAAGACTTGTATCATAATCCAAATCAAAAAAATCAAACCATTGCCAGTACCTACAAAAAGGCGGCTAATTCAAATTTTCTATGGGAAGCAAACTCTTCGCACCAACATTTTTCGAATTTTGCGATTATTGGATCCTCACTAGTGCGTAAATTAATTTGTCATCGTGCTTTACCAGCCTAGTAGTAGAGGTCCAAATGGAAAAAATTGTGCGCTGTGAGTTACAGTTTTGTAATTTTTACCAGAGCTAGAGGGTGTAAAAATATATTTTTTTAGATGTGGAGGGAAAACCAATTCCCCCCCTGAACGAGGGGGGAGGGGGGTGAATGTGCTAACGGAAGGGTTATGTTTAAAAAAAATTCGGCTAATATTTAGGCCTACAATTCATTGTTTGGTATCATTTTCATATAAAACAGACACGGGGAATTCATTTTTGGTAATAAACATGAGGATTTTCATATATGCCCCTCTCTTCCCGTGGGTGTCGTAGGAGTCGACTAAGGGAAATACTGAGTATCCAGCTTCTCAGCCGGTGGTAGGGTATTTTTACTAGTACCCGCCTGGTTGGCTACCACCGTACATTCGGTGTAAACGCCCGTGAAATGACTTACCTTCGTGTTTGCCGTGTTTCGGGGTCAGCCGGTGTATTTGGGTGAATCAACTTTTTTCTGTCTGTTATTGCCATGGTTACGGTCGCCTGAGTCACGATGGTTTTATGCAAAATTATGCTACTTAAATTATGCAAACATGCAAATAGTGCATGTCTGTAGGTGGCACATTAAGGAAAGAGCTTAGTAACACCAGAAAAATGTATGTTTGCATAGTTTAAGTAGTATAATTTTGCATAAAACCAGCGTGACTCAGGCGACCGTAACCATGGCAATAACAGACGGAAAAAAGTTGATTCACCCATTTACCAGCATCTAGCGGGCCAGCAAGGCGGTGGCAACTAACAGGTTACTGATTGTCTCCTGTTCGTTGCCGCCGCGATTTGGGCTCTACTTTTCACTTACGATCAGGTGGAGTGGAGCCACTTTGTTGTGCCAACGTTATTTTTATCGGGTCGGCAACGCGCATGTGACACCCTGAGGTTGCAGGCGCCCATAGGCTACGATGACTGCTTTCCATCAGGCGGGCCGTATGCTTGTTTGCCACCGACATGGTATAAAAAAAAAATAATAAAAAATAAAAAAATAATTATTGGTATAAAGGTAAAATAATCACCGTTTTTATTTTGATTGTTGCGTTATATAAGTATTACCAAATAAGTATATGACCATAAAAAAAATACTGCAAGATAGCATATTTATTGTAGTTTTTAAAAATATATACTTTTTGGAACTTTCCATGCAAAAATAAGTTGAAAAAAAATTGCACCTTTCGCGTACCTCGAATAAAAACGGGACGTTGCTTTGACTTATTGTTGACAGTACACGTTTCTACTGCGGTAATTTAGCGATTTTGCGTAAACAAAATACTCCATAATGTCTGTTAGGGCAAATTGCATCAACCTGGGTTAACCAAGCAACCCGGGTTAAACGTTTATTTCACACGGAATTTGATAATTGATAAATTTCTTATGAAGTGACTGACCCGGCACTATACAGAGGATATCCGAGACATCAGCCTATGTGATATTAGAATGGCTCTTGAACAGCTCAAAAATAACAGGGCGTCTGGTGAAGACGGAATTATAGCTGAGCATCTGAAGCCAGGTGGTAAACCAATCCTTATGGCCCTTCAGAAGTTGTTCAACTCCGGAAGGGAGAACGCCTTAGGCATGGAACAGAAGAGTGGTGGTACTGTTCTTGAAAAAAGGTGACAACGCCTTATTGAAGAACTACCGATCCATCTCACTTCCGAGCCATATTTATAAGATGTTTTCAAGAGTCATTACGAATCGTCTTGCACGCAGGCTTGATGACTTCCATCGCCCCGAACAAGCCCCGAACAAGTTATACAGAAGACCGAGGAATAGGTATAACCTGCCCCTCTGTTTAGCGTTTAGCGTTTGTGGACTACGATAAGTGGGGTTTCCATGACGTACTAATGCGGTTTAATTTAGGTCGAGAGAAAGGGACAAGGCTATACGAGTCGTGTATCACTGCCCCTTTCCCAGAACCTAAACTGAATCGCATTAGTACGTCATGGTAACCCCCAAGGCCTTCAATTTGATCGAAACTCTGGGTAGTACTACAGTCTCTTTAACGGTACCAAGTAGACTACCGCTATGTCGAAATGTTGAGGTGTTTGTACGAAAGCGCCACGATGTCAATCCGACTCCAAGACCAGAGCTTGAAGCATATTATACTGCAGCGGGGAGTCAGGCAAGGAGGTGTCATCTCCCCTAATCTGTTTACCTCTGCACTGGGAGATGTCTTTAAGACTGGACTGGAAAAGGTGAGTATCAACATAAACAGCGAGTGCCTCCCTCACCTTCGATTCGCTGATGATACGGTGGTCTTGGCTGAGACCTTGGAAGGTTTCAGTACGATGCTCGCTGACCTCAATAGCGCCTACGAGCGAG